>DWEI01002126.1:0-14962 GCA_018245875.1 Mysoria ambigua | reverse complement strand
TTCTCGATTGTGTCTGTGCCAGAACACATCTGGCGCAATTAAGGCTTTAATTGTATTCCACCGTCAGCTCACCGGCCGAGGGACAAAACGCAATTAACAGCACAACGAACGCTCTCCCGAGCGTGTCCTCCGACTCTTGCCTGTGGACACCGAATACCTGTTCATATAGAACACGTACTCGTATGTATCTATCATTTGACCGTTGTATCATTGGCGTATTAGATTTCGTATATTAAAGTGGTATATCTTGCAGTGTTTAAACAGTCTTTAAAATAATTAATGTATTCTCAACTATATCAATGCCATTTGTAATCAATTATTAAATGCTTAATTATATAATGTGGTTTGTACGAGAATCAGATCATTATGGATTATTCTAAGGTGTCCCCAGATTTTGTCATAATATTTTTCCTTCGCTGCTGTGGTAAGTGTTGTTTTGATCTTAAAATATGGCACGATATATATTAAGATAATGTGAAATGTGATATCGCACCTCTAATCCGCGAAAAGTTAGGCAGAGGAGTGTAGTACTCTCCTACGCCTCATCAGTTACGTTTTTTCCACTTCACTGAGTAGTTGGTGAGGCTATTACCATACACCGAACTCAAATAAACTCTCCAAGCAACTACAAAAAAAAATTTAACAATGAATTCTAAACGTCAAATGCAATATTATCCGATCCGGGATTCAATCAGTACTAGCACTTACAACTTTAATAGGCAACGCAATAGTCATAAACATATACTAAAAAATAAAAAAGATGTTTTTGCTCTGATTACTTGTATGATTTTTAACTTTCATACATCCAGCTGATAACGGCTAATATCTATATGAAATAAATGTTTATTTACCATTATAAAACTTGTATTATATATTGAATATAAATCAGTTTCAGGAAACGTAGAATACACACAACAATGTAATAAAACCTTCGTCGAATTGCATAAAATTACAGCCGTAGAAATATAATGCAATTCAAATTTCTATAGTTCAGTCAGAGTCGCATTAGAACAGAATTAATGTTACCGGTAGACATAATTTATAACATTGAAAAACTTATTACAGAGATTAATCATTTCGTAATGCCCAATGCATCCATCTCAAGTCACTGAATTGAACCGTGATTCCCATATTAACTATTAAAATATGCGTAAATGCGCTACGTTGAAGTGTAATGTCATCTTTATAATTATTGGTCGTAACCTACATGATCTACAGCGGTATATCTTGCAGTGAACGATAACGCCCCCTAGCGGGTGTTGGAAGCCGGCGGAAGGATAGTCAAGGGCCCTACCAAAAATCCGGGAGAGCCGTGATAAATAAACAAATAACCAAAGTGATACGCAAAGTTCATTTTTATATATTTCAAATTGAAATTCATATTCCATTATTTCATTTCAAAGGTAACACTGTATTCAGAAATCTATACGTTTGAAAAAGCAATTAGAATATAAGACGTGTTAGTTTTATTTGGAAAATTTACGAAACTTACGTAATTTAATTATTGCTCACTTAATACCTTATATGTAATATAAGTTTCATATAAAATTGTAATTAAATTTAGCTATAATTCACTTAAGGCTTACCGGATTAATAGGTAATAGGATTACCACCTATTCTGTATTGGGACGTGGCAGTGTCATACACACCTCTGCCTACCGTTTCGGTGATTACAGGCCTGATGTTACGAAACATTACTTAAAGCTTCATAAATAGTTTTTAATATCTTTTACTTAAAGCTAATTATAATATCATACACAGAATTAAACATAGAATCCCACATACATTTGTATAATCACAAGAATGGAGGAGTGACATTAAATCGGGAATGTAATAGCGTCGTTATAAACTATAAATTATATAATAGATACGCCGAAGTACAGGCAAAGACTAGTTAGACCATAAAATGTTTACAGCTTCTCTTCCACTTGATCAAAAGGTCGTAGACCTCATTTATTTGGTAAGAATTTACAATACAACTAAATATGTACATATGATTACCATTAATAACGATCGTTCAATACTAATAAATGTTTCGTTTGCTATTGGAAGATACTTTAATACAAATTTAGCGAGATGTCTAAATTGCTGTACGAAATTTATGATGACGTATCCAGTGACATCGGCTACAACGATTCGTTTTTTGCACAATTCGTCGGGTGTGAGAACAAGACTGTCTAGGAAAATAAATTCGTGGTCTCCGGTATCGTTCGGTATCATTCGGTAACATTGGCTTCGTCTTAGGGGACAGTGTGTATGTGAACTAACATTGTACGGGCGTATCGAGATTAGGTAATTGTTCTTTAGATATTTGTAAGCCTGCCTCGTTTGGTCAGCGTTTAACTATCTCGTTGGTCGTGTTGGTGACTTAAGTGTGACTGCCGATCGAGAGGTCCCGGGCCGAACACTACAAAACTTTTTATTTAGATTTTCTAGTAGTGATAATGAGTCTGGAGATGTGCCCCATTCATGGCAATAGGCTCACCACATATTCGATAGTGGGAAGTAAACGTAACTGGTGAAACTTGGAAGTGTTCTGCATTCCTCTGCCTACCTTCTCGGGGATTACAGGCGTGAATTTACGTTTAACTCTGAGAGCGGTTAATAACTCAGACTTCAGTTATGTATTCAATGTTCAATGTTCTGTATTCAACGTTACTTCACGCCTGTAATCCCCGAAAATTTTTGTAGTGTTCGACCCGGGAATCGAACCTGGGACCTCCCGATCGGCTGTCGCATCTGCAACCAACACAACCAACGAGGCAGTCAATGCTTAGTGTAAAACTCTTTACAAAAAAATGAACGCTTTATCATTAAATAAAATTTGCCGTGGCTGGGAATGAAAACATCATAAAGAAACCGGCACACCTTAGAGTACTCCATAAAAATATCTGAGGAGTGTGAAATTTGCCTAACTGCACTTCACTAGCGTGGATACCTATGGCCTTAGGCCTTCACAATCTGAGACGAGACTTGCGTTCAACCTTGGAACCACATTAGAATTCATACTAATAACGTATAAAGAATAAATCCCATCAAAGCTTTATATTTTTATTTACCTACTTTTATTATAAATAAATGCGTATATAATAAATTATCCCTATAAAATCTTTACAAAACAAAATTTTATTTTGATATTCATTCAAGACAAGTGAAAAATGTTTCAAATAAAGACTAACGCTTATTTCATCACTAGAATGTCAGCTATTGTGGATTCTTTACATTGGAACTTGATTTATTATAAGTTTCTATTTCGTGGAATTAAATTCTGAATACGACGCAATATTATGACACGTTCGGCTGTAGAAGTGTGAGTTCAACGAGCCTCTACCTAGAGTCTCTCACCTCGGTGTGGTTTTAACGTCAAACACCACCGAACCGACGACAGCGTGTGATTTCTAAGTTTAAATAATGTTTTATTGCAGTTGGCAAAAAATTGAGCACAGGTCTAATTGACAGAAGACAATTGCAATTAATTATAACAATTATCTATGGTTATGCCTTCGGAGATATGCAGGCGTGATATTATTTAATATGTGTACGCTAGTTTGATAGAATAAGTACATTATTATATATTAAATATGAGATCTGCATGTTAATTTTACTTTGCAAAAATAATACATTGATTTAATATTATTCCATTCATAGTTATGAGCTTCTTAAATTTGAAAAGTTATGTATACTGTATGATTCGCGAGCTGCTAGATGTACCTAGTGACGTCGAACTTTTGAGTTTCGTGAGAGACAGGAAGACACGCATGTTGAAGTTACTGCCAAAAAAAGTCGCACATTTTTTACATATTAACCTACGCGTATCTTGGAAAGTTAGTCGTCCGCACAGACCTCTTGATTTAATGAGGCAAAATAATTGCATAACGCTACGTATGGCTCACGTACGGTATAAATGAGTGCAGTAAATTATTTGCTCCTCTCAGGGACTGACCTCGGTTCAAGCTAAATTTGTATTTGGAACTATGTTCATTATGTTGGGAATACTTACAGAATCCTATTAAATCACACATCTCAAAACACGCTACCGGCGCCGAGGCCTAATTGAAAATAGCAAGTACTTCGTCCCTAGATTCAGCGTATTAATTAAAACTAAAGATTCTCGCCTCTACCCGCTTACGCTCAATACCTACTTGTTTGCTACCATTTGTACCTGCTCGCCTTCATACCCACGTACACGAAATTAAGCGTTGTGTCTAGACTGTAAAGACGAAATTTCAATAACCATTATACTGGATCCTATAAGCGAATTTAAGCTGTAACGGAAAGACATAGAGCCCTTTTCGATTTGACAAATAATGGACAAGAATGTTAAATCAAACAAGGAGCGTAGTTAATAATTTATTGATATAAGACATGCGAAGCCCATAAAGTTACCTTTGGCACACGTCTCGGTCTCTTTTAATTTGTAAGTCGTTAGTATTAAGCAAACGGAGTGCAGAGAAAGTTGAGATTAAGATTTCAGCAAAGTCCAATGAGCAATTTCAATTTTGTCGTGCTTAATTGACTCGAATGTTATCTAACTGTCTTCTACCTAGTGTATTATATACGGTTACAAATGTGCACATATATAAAAGACACATTTGTGTATAAAATGGAAAGCTCGATAGAATTTGTATAAAATTGGTACTAAATCAAGATTACTATTTGAGCAATTATCGAGCATTTAGAAGGCCGCGGGAGCAGTGCGGAGCAACACAGGTTCATTATAATTTGGTAAATAAATAACGAGTCAACCATAACCGAGCGTAACAACATAAGTGTCTCACACAAGCTTGAACAAACAAAAGTTATCGCTGGAGACCCAGGCGTTAGGTCGAAACCGGCGGGGCGGTGCGAGCGGAGAATGTTAGAAAAACTTATAGAAAATGACAAGCGACTGACAAGGACAGACAGAGATATGCCGTGGAGAAGAGGAGGACGGATAGAAAACTCGTTCGCCGGCATTCCGCCGCATGGTGGATTTAGGAACGGGGGCAGCACGATACGATTAGGTGGTTATGCCTTGTTATTTTTAGTTTTTAGATTTGATTTTTGTAGCGCATCTTGACAATTAATAGGCGAATAATATTTGTCGCCGCTCAAATTATTGGTACTATTATTAAATGATGTTTGATTACCTAATATATACAGATAGGTAATGGATAGTTATCCGACTAAACAAGTTTATAATATATATTTGATGTATTCAAGAGGTCGTTGATGTTCTCCTCATTCTGAATGGTCCAATGTTTAGAATTACACTTATGCAATATGTCACAGATTTTATTTGCAATTATATTAAAATATATTCGTTTTTTCTGCATTTATGTAGTTTCTTGATTTGTTTTTCTCTATACTGCTATCAAATGAGTTCCCAATAATATTTTTTTTCTATTTGGTTTTATTGAAGTTATTATCTTACCACTGGTACATAACATTCTGATAATAACTTAATAATTGAGTAACGCTGAGTAATAATTGATCTTTCATGCTATTTAAACAGCATCTTAAAATAATTAATGGCTTCTATTAGCCCTAGTTCATTAAAGCTGGGGATAATAAACTTGTTTTGGACTACTTTTACCTCCCTATTTGTATGCGAGGCTTGCACGAGCTTTTGTAACCTAACTATAAGTGCTAATCTGTAGGCACAGCATGTGCACTTTTCTTGCGTTGCTATCCAAATGGAGATCGCTACAACAAGACGCGTTCCTTGTATATCCAAGTACTCTTTAATCGCATCGAGATTATAACGAGAAACTGCAAATTTTACCGAAAATATCACCATTTACACATACAACGGACATTTCCTTCAAAGACCCTAAACAAACATCCCAAGCGTGAGTTTAAAATAACATATATGCTTGGTAGCAATGACCTACACCGTTGTCGGAAGGAACGAGCCGCTTAACTGTTTACGTCAAAAACCGTAGCATATTTTGCGCAGTTATTTCAATAGAGATGATCCGGTTGAATTGTGATATTAACGTTAAGATAAAGTATCATCATCAGTTTGTCGCGGTCTTCTACTTGATATATTCGTCGGCAATATCATGCCACTGAACTCTATCTTCAGCTCTACATAAGATAGAGTGTAGATTTTTGGTATTATTGTTGAGGATTTTGTAAGGAACGGTTGATGGAGAGCAGCGCGTCGTGGGCGCCACACGCGAGCGACACGCAGCGAGGTGTCCGGTTGCTTGTCGTGTAGCGTTACCGACGTGTAACGAACCTCGCCGCGACAAGTTATGACACGACAACAAACATAGACATAACACATCATAAAGCCTTTCTTTATTTTGATACAAACCCCTGGTCGCTCGATTTTGGACATCGGAAAAATTTGACTGCCCGATTGATCTACGTGGTGCTAGCATGACTGCCGAGCAGAAGGTCCTGAAGTTGATCATCGGGCGAAAAACTATCGTGTTTGTCTAATTTAAAGTTTTCAGTAGCAGCTCGGAGTCTAGATTTGTGGTAAATGTATGGCAAAAAGGTCACCTTAGAGGTAACGTGTTCCACGGATAAGAATTCATGAAAACAATAATACACATAAATTGTGAGAGTAATAACTAAAATTATAATACTACATTCGTCTACGTACTCCTTTCGGACAATAGAGGCGCGATTTTATGTTACATTTTAAAAGTCGCAAATCACTGTATTTAATTACCTTAAAATCAAATAGCATTTATTCTATTGAACAATAATCAGTGAGTGAAATCAATCAAGAATCCCTTTCCTTTAATTGAGTTTATTACCAATGACATACAAGAATGCTTCTCTACTTATAAACTCTGAAATGCATTATTTATATAGAGAACTCACACAATGCGTTGAAGTCTTTTATATGAAGCAATGAAACGAGCTACGCGTCCAATCCCATCTGCACGATAAGCAGTTGTCATAGAACAAGGACATTCGTTAAGGCTCTATTATTTAGAGGATTTAACTCTTTCATTCTATTTTTGACCAACTTTTTGGACAGGTGTGATATACATGGATCTGACTACACAACTTTTTTCTTGTGAATTGAATTTATAAAGAGTTATTTAAGAAATCATTATCTAATCGCAGTCCATTGGGTATAAAACACGCCTAAAGAGTGTCATCGTGCCCATTTGTCGCCTTACCCCATCCAGCTTATCTCTGCAGCCTTTCGCAAATCATCACCACACCTGGCCTTTGACCAATATTCTAAAAATAACATTTTGTTTTTAAAATACTCAAAAATACTAACGAATGAAATGCGCACTCAGCACATAAAGTGTATGCAGTGAAACGTCGTACTCCGAAGCGCGGTCATTCCGCGCAGCCGCTCAATTTGTGCATTAACATGAAATAATAAAAAATACCTATCATAAAGTCAATGGATCGTACCCTCAACCCTACAGCCACAAACATGGTATTTTAAAAGTTTTTAAAACGATACGATATATAAATTCCGAACATCGGTGCGACAGGCTGCATACTGAAAAGTGTCGTAATAACATGGTCGTAAGTCATATTTTATGCAGGATTTATTCTGCCCTCTGATACTCATTATGAATAATTCGCCGTCGAAAGTTTTTCGAAAACTGTGTACACAACAGGAATTCTTAAGCGGCATCTCCATTTTTATACTCATTAACTAACTTTATGTAACGAAAAAAGAATATTGACTCCTGATCTTGTCTCCAACGTCTCATATTTAACACGTACATATTAATTATAACTGTTCACACAATATAATTATCTTTGATAGAAAAAGATAATGTGGCTAACATAACGTACGTATAACTTAATATTAGAATTAGAACAGAAGATTGAGGTATGGGCCATTTCTAATAGAATGTTAAGCTGTAAGAAGCCCGGTCAAAGATGAGTTACGCGGAACTAATGCAAAAATCATGAGCCATTGCGTATACAAGGTGTCTTAGATACGTACATGCTTTAGAAACGTACGACAATAAAAACCGTAAATGGGTTCATGTAAGATATATTTTTTATGGAATTGTTAATTCATAACCGATTTTATCATTTGAACTGTTTTCGATGTTTTCACATTTAGCACAACAGTGTTACTTCATTCTAATATGAACTCCTTTACATTATATTTGTGTTAAAGACAAAATAATGGTAATAATATAAGTCTCAAATAATGGTGACCATAATCTTAATGTATATTTAAAGGCCGCTATAGAGGCGACACTTTTTACATTGAATTGTCGAACCTGACGCGCGAAGTGATAAAGTACAATTCTGTATACGGTAACAAGGCAAGAGACAATGCCGGCGTTTTTGTAGGTGGCTGGTGGCTCCTAGATCATTACAATAGCATAAAGTAGCCAGTTATGAAGTGGCCATACATTGCGAGAACTCGGCGTCGGACCGGTCTTTCGATTTTTTTCACAAAACATACCCGTTTCAATTAGAAAAAAAATAATACTCTTCACTTTATTTTTCACTTAATTTACTCTATTATATGTTATGCGGCATTTATTCACATTTAATGCTCGGTGGTGTCGAGGCGGTAACGCGCAGTGTACACGTTTAGGAACATAAAATAAAGGTTGATTTCGAGTTATCGATTCACAGCGAACGCCCGATTCATAAAAGTCAAAAAAGGAAAAAATGTAATATCGTATAAAATCGTATCGGCAGAGATAAGGGCGGCGTCGCGTTCGTGCCGCGTAGCCCACGGCTGCGACGCGATATTTCATGAAACACCCGATTTATATGCGCGCCCCAGCAGTTCGCCGATGTTCACCGTACGTAATTACAGATAAAAAGGAAAAATAAAATATACAAGCGCATGTATCCGCTCTACACACAATAAAGCACAAAAGCGCTCATAATACATGACTACTCTTGTTTCTTTCATAGATACTAATGCAAAAACTTACTACCAACCTTATAAAGGCTAGAGCTAAATAATGGAATTCGAGCATTATATACATACAATTGAAATATAATATGCATAAAGCAATAATCAAACTCTACCAAAGTTTTAATTTAAAAAATTCTGAAACATTTTTTATAGCGGATTTATATATGAAATCCATATATGACTGATTTCTAGAAACACCATAATACAGGCATTTTATTGTACCCGACTACGCCTAGCGTCAGGTGGGATGCGTATCTGTTTGCTGTATATTATCTGCGCGATAAAAAATGCTAGAGAGCTTATACTCTTACGTGGATGGGCGGAATGGTCGGTGGGGGCAGTTTTTACGAGGCACTCCTCGGTTATCGCCGCGTCAGGTAGCTCGCTGCTTATCTGCGGCTGATGGATCGATCCTGGGCCGTCGCTCTTGTTGCCCGCGCATCTGTCCTCTAATTGAGTTCTTTTAATGGAAACCGCATTCGATTTCACATATGTAAATATGCTGTACAGAAATTGTATTATTTATTTTTTATATAGCTATATAAATTCGGTTAATTATATTTGTATTATTATATTTATTTCGCCAGGTGCCGTGTATGTGAGGGGTGAAGTGGTGAGTTTCGCATATCTTTATCAGTGCAACCTTTTTGTGCTTCGTCTACATTCATTAATTCCTTCACACACGGACACCGGTTACGCAGATTTCTGACTCCCCATTAGCTAGCCTTTTGATAGTTTATCGATCTTAAACAAGTTAAGTAAAACATGCAATAGTAAAAGAATTAATGTTTCCTACAAAATGCCACCAAGTATTAAAATTGCTACTCGGCGTTATGAAAATATACAATTGTTCAATATTTATTATTCAGAAAGTAATCATTATTATTTTGCAAAAAAAGAAGTTTAAAATTACATTTCACCGTCACTATCAAGTCACTCTTCAAGCGCAACCCAACAAAAGTGTTATACTGTTAAAAAACTCGTAATCTTATCGTACACAAGTACCAACGCCGGCTCCAACTTCCAAAATGTGTCTACCGCCGCATACAGAGCGACATCTACGACACACACATGCACATACTCGTGTTGCGCGAACAAATCGTAGCCGAGCGACACAGGAACCTTCAGCCTCTCACGAAACCTACGCCCGCGGGCCGCCACAATGGAGCTTGTCAGATTAAAAGATGAATGGTTCGTATTTCGGCATCCCGTCAGCCTTCGTCTACCTGAGTTGAGATCTGTTGTTACTGCGCTATATTGCTGCGTACCTAGTATTTAACTGTTTGTTCAAAACGAGTTCACTTTTAAACCATGTAAGATACATGTACCTTTATCGACCAAAAAGTTCGACCGGCTCCACCGGGCCACTGAGCCGGTGTTCGATTCGAGTCCCACCCAGAATGTACGCACGTATTTGTTCTGTGCGGGCGTAAACAATGAATATATGTATAAATATTTAAATATATATTTAGCCAGTTTGCGTTAATCTCTAGATGTTTACTTTTCAGTGGACATCGTGTGTGGAGATGTTCCTGAATATTACAATTAATATAGTCTTTATAAACCCAAATATACCGTTCAGAATCCATCAACGCCGTAACTAATTGGGCTGGTGTGCAGTCAAGACTGGATTGTGTAATACCCGGAGTGCATATATATCGGAGACGCGACAACATTCGACGTAAGCGAGCCGTACACTCGCAACCGACGCCCTTTACCTTCATTGATACTGTATTGTTTTATTGTAAATGTTTCCCTATACACCGATAATTAGTCACCACCCGCTTCGCTGGCCGTGAATGGAAATATTATAACGTTCTTCTTTCAAAATATAGCTATTTTTATAACTTCACAATGTTTGATTTCCGAATTCAGGGATATTTATGGCCGAGGGGAGGTGGTTCTAAAAATACAAATTATTAAACAAATGATAGTTCTGACTGGTGTTCAAGTAGCGCCACGTGGTGGCTAGGTTGTCATCAACAACATCTTACCATGTACGTCTTACAGTACATTTTGTCTAAACCCATCCCAACAGTTTCAGCGTAAAAGTATAAAATACATCTTCTCATTTAAAAGGGTATTAGAATATTAATAAAAATATGAAACGTGTGAAATGAAAAATCTTCATTATTCACAGAAATAAAGGTGTTCACTTAAACAATCGCAATTAACGGAACAATAAAATTTTAGACATGCTTCATAATAGTTGGCATCCATATTTTATCCTTGGTAATTGGCGCAGGCCGGGCCGTCAACGTCCCGTCTCTGACTGTACAAGTGCAGTCATGAACAATAGCTGCTAATAATAAGGAACGTCGTATTTACGAGCATACGTGCCCTCCGAGCTGGGACGAGCTGGGCCTATTGTGCTCAGACCTCCTATGATTATTTCAGTCGCTTGCACTTTTCCAGAAATGCTTTAAGATTCGCTTTATGGGCCACAGATGAAATAAATCAAGCGCCTTTTGTTTCAAGCCAACGTAGACGCAATTAAGTGAACTTTTATTAAACAGCCGCGAACTAATTCAGAATTCACTTACAAATGAAATATTTACTGTGTTACTGGTGTATAGTTAAACAATACATATATAGTAAGTAAATAAGATAAATATATAATAAGAAACATGCCAGTTCCTCACTCGCTTACACACTTATGAGAAGTAGAGAGACTATTGAGGTCCAATATACCATGTTTTAATATATTTTTACTATTCTCCAATGGTTGACTGGTGGAGAATGCCACTAAAAAAACAAAAATAATAACTGTTGCATGTTATGCTATACAAAATCACAAAAAGTGGAAACACTGGTCTGTGAAGACAATTGCAAATATTTTAAAAACTTAACCACTTGAACTGTTCAATTATTAATTAGTAATTAATAAATAATAATTATTAATTATTAATTATTAATTAATAATAATATTAATAATAATATTAATAATTAATAATTATTAATTAATAATTAACTTATTAATTAGTTCTATATAGTTATTCTATAATTGGAAAATGTTATAGTTACAAAGAGTATAAAACATAATTATTAATTAGAGCATTATCGAGTTAACGTCCAGTACATATATACCGTAAACATAAAACTTTAATATAATCTTCCAATCGGTGATTAGATGTATGAAACACAGCCGAGTGGTATTGTGCAATCTCAGCGTAGTGTCTATTGTTAGCATACATTCCACATTTCATATAATACCAAACTCGAACGGTGCCTAGATCCGCGGCCCACACTGCGACCTAAATACGCGCCCGCGCACCCGACGCCCGCCAATCACACAACGCCATTCAAATTACGAACCGGCGCCACTACCGACATCTATATATCTGCACACTGACATCGTGATATTTGAATTATAGGCATTCGAACCATTAAATATTGTTCGCAACCGCCCTTTACAGTACAGTATCTGTTTTCTAATATTGCTCGTTTTATTGACGACTACCTGTAATTTGTCAAGCGGGTCAAGGCAGTGTGTCATTCGAACGGCGTGTCATATGAATTATATTTATATGTACATATTGTTATGCAAAAATTGCTCGTCGAGTTCGCGATTATTATACAGGCTAATAACTCAACAAATAATCCGTGTTCGATGGAAATAAATATTTACGCCGTACATAGCTAAAGTTTTACAACTGCATAAGAAATTTCTGTGGTTACAGACTACCAAATATTTTTTTGCAGTTCAAAAATAAGCATGTTCATCTTAGAGAGATATGTGTAGTGAACGAGCAGACAGGTGTGAACAAAACACCGCGCGCGCCCGAACAGTCCGGCGCGCGCGCTGTTTGTTCTCACTTAAGCTATCCTGTTGCAAGCATCCTCGAGTTTGTTCGCGGCTAATTGCTGGTATATTTGCACGATATTAATATCTATTGATCAAACAATCGTATTATTCATGTACTTCGAGTGTTGTGAAGTTCGGTAACCGACACTTGGCCAGCTTGGCGTGGAACTTAACCCTTCTCATTCTGAAAGGAGAGCCATATTCTACGATGGTACGATGAAAGGGTTATTCATAACAATTGAATTATGTTGGTGGAATTATTCACAATTCTCAGTTATTATGAAATTAGCAAACGCTATCTTGTATCTAGCAGTATAATACAATTACTATGTAGAGTTAATACAATCACGTAAAACAAATGCAAATGGATACAATATATAACGACATTGGTAGAGTTAATGATAACACGCACGCTATCAACGTGTAATGTATAAATTAACACCCGTATGAAGCACCTGAATGAGTATTATAAAAGTTAATTACCTATATATCAATTAATATTATAGTGTAATTAGTAAATATTTTTATTACCATAGAAACATGCATTCATATCCTCACGTTAGCTCCCTTACGGGATCGGTAGACGGTACCGATAGCATTTTTGTAAGTATTTTTCACAATTCGCTTAACAAATATAAAACCCAAGGTGGGGGTGATATGTAATCTAGACGTTTGGAAATATTCCGTTTTTTTTCTCCACGCTGTGCATGACCTTCCCAAACCAAACCACGTACTATGATAACTAAACGGCTGATGGCCCTGAGTGTGTACTATGCATAGTCGGTATATCCTGCTCGGTATATACATCGTAAATACTTGCACATTTACCACATGCAGACACCACTAGCCCTGCAAGCACTAGTATGAGTGATGATACCAAGGTGTGTTATTTATTTAATAAGTTTTTGTTATTTACAATTTTCTGAGCTTTGTCACGGTTTATTTTCATTTTTTTTGCACGATGTGAGAAACCTCCGGTTATTCAGTTTCATTACATTACATTTAGTTTTATTATAATTCAAATTGAAAACAGTTCTATTGATATTTACAAAATTCCGTCAATGATCAGATGAATTTTATGGGGAATTTAAATGCAACATACAAATTTAAAAGGATGAGTAGAATTTACAAAATATATATTTGTTTGCAAGAAGCAGTCAACGTTGCGGGAAAAAAACTGGTATAAAAAAACGAAGCCATTAATGCGGTTCACAATATGAGCTTTCGTAGCTCGAGGGGAGAACGAACCTTTTAAAAGCTCCTCCAGAGCCGTGCAGAGCATTAAGCCAAAGTAGAGATAAAGCTGGTAACTACCTCGAGACGATACGTTGCCTATGCCATAAATATATTTATCTACTTTGCTTTTGTTGCTGTGATAAATCGGTTCGCGTCACTAGTTCAAGGTGTTCGTTCTGAAATTAATATATTACCGTTGAATGTTTTCTTTCTGTTAATATGAATGGTTCCACTCGTTGCCACAAACAATTGTAATCCTGTCTTTTTATATAACAATAATGAGCCATATTCATGTATTATATAATTAATAAGGAAAAGAAAATGAACTATTGTTAAGACATATATTCGGACATTTACCACATATGTTTGACATCATGCAGAAACTCAGCAGATGAAGAAAAACGGGCAAAAATTTCTTACAGCTATGTTCGGATGTGCAGTCTGTTAAACAGAAAAATAGATACTGGTTAACATACATACACGTGGACGAAATACTAACGTTTGAAAAATGTAAACATTATACAAACGTACTATCAGTCCTCGATGAGGTAGGCAGAGGAATGTCGTCCACTCCAATGATCACCAGTTATATTTACGTCCCAATATGGAGGAGATGGTGAGCCTATTGTCATATACGAGGCACACTTTTATGTTCTAATCTAAGAAAATCTAAATAAGAACAATCCAGAAGTACCCGACCCAGGTTTTGAACCCAGGACCACAAAATATCAACAATATGCAAAAAAAACTTGTGAATTTGCACATGTGTTGGTTGTTCTTATCGCTGCTCATAGAATTATTTGTCGTTTAAGCCTTGAAAGTTGGTCTTTACGCAAGACAAGAAATTAATTGACATTTTCATGTAAAAAATAAAAAAGTGACTAAAACGAGACACACCACGGGAAGGATCTACAACAATAAACCTTTTTATTGCATTTACCTAATAATGAACTAAAATTTAGTGTATTATTTGTAAGGTAACGTAACGTAACTTCACGCCTGTAATCCCCGAAGGGGTAGGCAGAGGAATGCAGAACATTCCCACGATTTACCAGTTACGT
>DWEI01002125.1:0-14962 GCA_018245875.1 Mysoria ambigua | reverse complement strand
CCGCCACTTGTGTATGATAACAATGAATGGTGAATAAAAAGATGGCGCGTAACGGAAAAAAAAGATGGCGCGTAACAAAAAAATGTTACACTAAATTTTTTTCCAACCCCGATAAAGAAGTTTCACTTCAATAATATATAGTTTAATGTAGACAGACTGCATTATGTAAATTTTGTTATATTTTTTAGTAATTTTGTGTGCATATTTTTTTTTAATCATAGACCATCTTGTTCAAAACTTATTTGTGCAGCTTTGATGATTGAATGTTTCCTCTACAAATGTCATATAGTTTTTGTGACATTAATGGTTACTGCTCTGTGTACAATGTTTCTACACTTCTATGTATGTTATTCCATACATACATATCTTCACGCCGGGTCCCTTACAGGGTATGCAGAGAGCACAGAGTGCCAAATATCTCTATCCTTACAGACCTGCCGCGCCTCCCACATATTCATTTATTACTTCGTCCTTATTTTGTTTATGAATTAAATATTCCTTAATGCCAAATACTATTGCAACTTAAATAATGTGAAATAAAAGATTATCTAAGTAAAAAATAAATTTAATAATTTTTACAGAAACTACTCAAGTTCCCTTGGAAACCAGCGTCTGAAATGCGTATAGCACGCCACGATGCATCAGCTATGAGAAATTGGAAGGAGCTGAAGGAAGGCACACTAAATATACCTGATAACTTGAAAGAGCACTTCTTGAAATTTTCGGAAAGAACAATACCACCATTGAACAGACAATCAATCAAAGATGATTTGACACGAGAAGAAAAACTTGGAGAATTCGAAAGGATTATACGGAAATGTGCCAAGGTTGGTGAAAATACATGGGAGCAAGTAAACAAAGAAGAAAACACCTCAGAAAATGCTACAGAAAATCAGAGAAATGTCAATAGGGATTATAAAAGGATGACGTTGGATCAACTGACAAATAACATTAAAAAGCGAATAGACAGAGGTGAAGAGACCGATTTACCTGACAAGATTATGTTGAACACAGTTTCTGTATTTCCCAGTTCACAGGCCGCCAAAGAATATATGAGCAAGGAAATTGAATTATCGAGTGATGATAAGGAAGGTGGTAAAGACACCGAATTGACCGAATACAAAGAGACAGATAAAAAAGTTTTTTCTGGCGGAAATTATCCACAGAGGATAAGAATTCCCAAGAAAGCCTTCAAGAAAGGTGCAACATATAAAATAAACGATTGCTTTTATGATGACGATGGTCGATTTTTGTATAGAGTTTTAGGAATGACTAATAATTAGTGATTATGTGTAGACACAAATAAAACAAGAATATTGAAGCTATGTTTTTTATTTTTATAAAAAATTATATGCATTTCATTATACTTGTCCATTACAATAAAACTATTTATTTCAAACCAATATTATAATAACATTCGAATACAATGTAGATGTTTGTTTACATTGAAAAATTATTGCATGTCTTTTCTCAACACATGTTGTGGGATAATTACATTTTAATAATCAAACTTTGATCATTTCTTAATAAACAATAATATAGTATTTAATATATCGTTATAAAAATACATCTCAGCGACTATCAACACTGTACATATCGTACGGAACATAAAATATGGCTTTACTGATCACTAAGGCGAAAATAAAAACATTACGTTTCGTCCCTGTCACTAACGTGTGTTAATAATATGTTATATATTTCATTGAACAACTAATACTTTATTGCCAAATATACAGTTTGGATAACATATCGTATCGAGACTACTGACTACATATGTGGATAAAACACAATATATTATGTATTGAAGCGTTAAATAGGTTAAGAGTGAAATATGTGGCACGTTTGAAACATATAACGTTGCTCCAAGATTTTACGCTATGTATATATTATGGTATTATTAAACTTTCTCCATAGACTTTACACAAATATGAAGTGGTATGGAAGTATTATTTTTACATGCGTTTTATTTAATATATAATGTTCAGTATTTAAGGACATATTATCGACGCATTTTCGTATTGATGCTAGTGACGTGAGTATTGGCTTCATGTACGACAGAACGCATACCCGAGGATTTAATATCAACCCAGTAAAATAAATATGACTTCTCATTACGGTATCAGTTGAAGTTCAACATCTTGAGATCCCGAGCCACCCTCACACAGCCAAATGTCTAAATTGATTGATGATAGAAAAATTTAGGCCTGAGTTTTCTTAATACATTATGTAATATAATTGATAAGTTTATTTTAGTTTCAGAAATTTAAAAGAGACACGGCTTTATGAGTTTAGCCTTACGTTAAGATGTTCTTTTTTCTAAATTTATTTACGTAAGTAGTGAACAATGTTGGTAAATTCATCGAGTCTTTTATAATTTGTGAATAATTCTTCACGGTTTTATATTAGGCCTTATTATATGAAAAAAAAAAACGTACACAATAATGTTTAAAAACGGCACAGCATAGCAGCCAATGAATACATTTCTTGATTTTATTAATACATTTGTACATAATATATAAGAGTATGTTGACACATTTTTCTATACTTTTAATTATTTTCATTTGGCAGTTGGGTATGTTCATTCTAGAATATTCTCGCGTTATATTTTTGTAATATTTCAAATCAAACGTAAAAAAACGGACCCAGTTGATTTTATTCTAATTTCAAATTTCGAATACGAATCCTACGTATGCACAACATTATTAACAATAACAGACAATAAATAGATATACATTTGTATTCATCGGAATGTTCGACGTTATCATATTGTGCAGCTGACGCTAAATCACACCGTATTCGTTTGCGAATGTCTACATTACAAAAATTACGTGTTTACGCACAATTCAATACCGGTCGCCTCGACGGGCCCTACCCTACACACCGCACAGCGTGTCGCGGTGCAGGCGGGCTGCGACGTCGCCCCCGCGGCCCCGCTGCGCTAGTGGATATGCCAAATCAGTCCGCGCGGCTACTTCCGACTAACACACGAAAATACCTTCTTAGATTTGACTGGCTGACACGCGTTCGTTGCAAAACGGTTACAGGTAAATTATAAATCATATGATCCTGTTTCATCTCGGTTAAACTCCGATCGAAACCATAAACAAAAAAAGAAAAGGAACAATATTAAAAATAATTCTTATGTTCCACGCCAACTAATATTTTAGTTTGAGAACAAAGATCGAGTCGAAGCTGGATTATGTGTTTAAAATATAAAATTAGTTTAATCATTCGTCGAGTAGCGTGGTATTGGATCAACTATGATCTATAAGAGACATTTCGACACGGAATCTAATTAAATTCTTACTTATACATTTACTAATTTACACTTGGGGCAGTTTATCATTAAGACATAGGCCTTTTACCATGTACGCCCAAAAATCCCTATTTTATTTTATTTTTCACAATTATTCGTTGCAACATTATGTTGATCATTAGTCGTGAAAACTGACGTATCTTTAACATATTTATTGTTAGCCAAATTAGCAAAATTATTGATCCCGAACGAGGACGGGCGAGATGGTACGACGATTCGTCGTTCGACGACGACGACGATTCGTTTTATATCAAAAACGTTAGAATAGAATTTAATTTTTGATACAAAAATAAAACGGACGGCATTATGTATATATGAATTTTCTATTTGCGTGTTGCGCGTCGCTTGCGAATAGTACAAGGCTGGGCTGCACCTCACCTTAGCTTCAGGAGGGAAGTATTCTTTACTGTATGAGTCATGGCCTAAGGCTATCCAAATCGACATCCGGCGTAAAGGTAATTTGGAAGTTTATTCCTTCCATGTACAACAGATACCACACAACGATGCCAGACGAATGAAAATATGCGGGAAATTTTAGTATGATCATTATAGTACATCGGATTTTTAATACTTTTCAATTTTTTAAATTGATCAATTCATAATAACTTAAATTATAATATGATCTAATACATTTCGTCGACCAAAAAAGTATTGCTTACATAGTGTACGTGGTTTTATCGACCATTGCGTACGATATATCCCTTACAGTTTACGATATCACCATAAAATGATAGCAATTGAAACATGATACAGTAAAGTTACGCCATCTATCGGTAAAACTGATCATCGAGTTTATATGCAAATAGGGGAATTTAACTCAATAAATAAACTGAATGACAGTAATGAAAAATGCTCGAAAAAATCGTTTTCGTTTCGACACGTGACACTAATAAATCCTGAAAACACTATTCGAAATGAAGGGTAAAGGCTCCACTTAATACCACGCAAACATACAAACATGGTTTAGATTTCTAGTACAAAGAGGTGAGTAATGCGGTAGACCCAATTGTGACACACTAATGATATACATATGTAAATTTTATCGCTTAAGACCATAGACCTCTGTATCGGCACCGATCAGTTGCGGCCGCTCGAAGGACATATCATGAAGTCGAAACCCAGCACGATCTCGGTATTACTAGATTACCATAAGGCCACAGAGCCGGAGCACTGCGCTCGGACGAGCGGCGCGGGCGGCGGCGCCTCAGTCGGCGGCCAGGCGCAGCCGCTTGAAGTAGTGCCGGCAGCACAGCGCGGCGGGCGCGGGCGGCAGGTCGAGCGCGCGCGCCGCGCCCGGCAGCGCGTCCAGCGCGCGCGCGTACTCGCGCTGCAGCGCCGCCAGGTCGATGTTGTGCTCGCCCAGCGCCGACAGCGCCAGGAACAGGATGTCCCTGCGGGGCGGGCCTGCGTGTAGCTCGAGTACGCGTTGAGCCGGAATCGGCCCGCCAAAGGTTTTCTATCTGACGGTTCGTCGATAAACGATCGATGTCTACGTTTGATATTGAGTGATTACATGTAACATCTGCTTTGTTTTTTGTAAAATATAAATTATGGAAGTGTTGATTACCGGTAAAATGAGTAGTGGCGCTTGTTGGCGCCGCTGGCGGACTCCCGCCAGGCGGCGAGCTTTCGTATCGCGTCCGTGAGATCGTTGCTGACTAGCCCGTCTAATACGGCCGCCATAACACTGAAAAATATAAATATTTAGGTTAACACTATAATTTCGGCTATACTATTGTCAATGACTAGCGTAAATGATCGTAATATGTAAGAGGACATTTTTATTATTTACTACTCTCTCACCTTTTATATTTTTTTAAAAAGTCGAGAAATAATGCTATTAGTATGCGGTATTATAACAAGGAAATACTGATAATAAATGACAGATTATTAGTTCTTTCACACTTTAGGTTCCAGGATCAGATGAAGGAATGCCGAGTTGGGAAAATCTACGTCCAGCGGCAGACTCATGGAGGCCGGCGGACCGATAATATTCGCAAGGGGCGCGCGCGAGAGAGAGCGGGCGCACAGGAGCGGGCGAGGCAGGCGGGCATAGTTACGAGTGCGTGGCGCGCTCGGAGTGGTCGGTGAGCAGCAGCGCGCGCAGGCGGCGCGAGCGCGGGCGGGCGCGGCGCGCGCGCCACGCGCGGTGCAGCGCGCCGTCGGCCGCGCCGCCCCACGCGCCGTCCCACGCGCAGCACACGGCGCTCAGCCCTGCCGGCCACCACATTATCCGTATATCTATTTACGGCTTCATGAGTATGAAGTGAGATGATGTATGCGTCAGAGTACACTTATTATTCTCCACCACCAATCGACCGCGTCATGTACGTGGTTAACTAATAAGTGTACATCCATATGTACATGAACTCACCGGTTCTGTCTCCGTCGGGCGACGGGTCGGAACTTTGGTATTTGGCCAAAAAGTCGGGACACAGCAAGTCGGGAAGATGATTGTCGATGTTCGCCCGCTCCAGAAACCACACCAGATTCCAATATACTATCGGGTGGGATTCTACAAACTCCGGCTCGGCGAGACACGAATCGCCTTCCCTGCCTAAAAAAATATTATTATATATTTATAATATTATATTTATTTAAAAAAAAAATGCTAAAATATATAAATAAATAGAAGATGCCAACCTAATATAGACTCGAACTCTTTCCTCAGCACCAAAGGATTCAAATAAGGCACACTCAAATTTTCCACCTGTGTTTGCTCATCACGAAGTATCTGTGGAAAAATATGTCATTGAACTGTATATCAAATATACAATAGAGTTTCAAAGGGAAACTACAAGAAGCGAAACTATATAATGAGGCGAGCGGGCCGGCCGCGCACCTGCACGGACAGCAGCGGCACGGTGTGGCGGCCGCACGCCGTGCAGCGCGTGTTGAGGTTGGAGTCGTCGGCGGCCCAGCCCGCCATGATGTCCTCGTCGTACAGCAGCGCCAGGCACTGGTGGCACTGCGAGCACGACGTCATGTGCACGCGCACGGCCGCGCGCGCCGCGCCGTCCGCCGCGCCCTGCGCCAGCGCACGTCCACCCGGTCATGTCTCGTAGCCACCGTTCTCAGACGATCAACGACTTCAACATTATGTGTGTGTTACATACATATTGTACAGTTAATTTTCTAGTGAACATGGATGCCTGGCTTAAAACTTGAATTTTAATATATATTTCTTCATGCAGTTTTACTTTAGATCAATTTAAAATTGATCATCCACATTGTAATGAACTTTACCTATATATGCAAATATAACTAATATTTTACTAGGAACAATGTATATATAGAAACTCGTAAAACAGTAATAGTGCAAGAAGCGGGCACGCACCGAGGGCGGCGGGTACAGGTTGTCGGGCAGCGCGGCCAGCAGCGCCGCCAGCGAGCCGCGCTCGGCGCCCGCCAGCTCGGCGTCGCTGGACGCGCGCCGGCAGCCCGCCCACTCTGCAGCGGCACACCGCGCGGCTCACGACACGCCGCCCGCTTGTGACCCCACGTGCGTGCGGTCACAAGCAGACGACGGTGATCCGCTAGGAATCTTTATAACCATATCGACCTATCGCTGCATTCGAATTCAAAGTTTGAAATTTTAGTGCATTGCGTCACTTACAAATCAGTTTATGCACCTCAAAAAATATTATTATTAGGTAATTATTACTATTAGGTAAATACAAATAATAAAACTGACCGTCGGGGTAGATCTCCGACGAGCCGTCGGACGGGTCCTCCTCGGCGATGAAGCTGGACAGCGCGCTGGTGGCGTTGCCGATGGCGCCCTTGACGGGCGAGTTGGCCGAGATCACCTCCTTCATCTCGTCGAACTTCTTCGCCATGCTCGTGGCCGCCGACTTGAGGCTGCTCAGGCCGCTTTGCAACAGCTCGTTCGACTTCTTGCCGGCTATGCTCGTTGGACTATAAGTAATATGTACATTATATACATGTCTCAACAGGCGAGGCATGTTGCATTAAATATATAATTAATTACATTAACACAAGTTAACCAAATTACAACGACACGATAAGACGAATTACTAAAGCCCGTACCATGCAAGCGGTTATTAAACAAAAACATCGTTGGCGTATTCGTAATGTATGTATGTATGTATGATTGATTGTATATATGTATGTTAAACTGCTAATGTCTAATGATGGTTGACTATTTACTCGAGAATTAAATGAATTTAATAAGCAGTGTGTGAATACGAAATGCGTTCTACACGAAATATACAAGTAACTTCACTATTCCTTACCTTCAACTGTAGCCTCATACGATCTTTAATCTGTTTATACATACTCTATTTTAATTTTCAACTCATTATATCCAGAATACCCTTCTGCTGCACCTTTCCCTTCGTTATTTACTTTATTTTACTTAATAGTCCAATTCCACATACGCTAAACAAACCAGCACCGACACACAAAGACGTCACCGCCACCATTTGAACAGTTAAACGTGACAAGTTGAACACGTCGCAGTCCAGCGGCCGGCGCGCGACTCACCTGAAGTAGTTCTCGAGCATCGCTTTGCCGAGCTTCATGTTCTCCTTGCGCAACGAGAGCCTGGCGGGCGAGTAGCGCCTGGACGGACAAAGGGGCGGCGCGCGCGTCAGGCGGGCGGGGCCACGGGGCGGCGCCGAGCGCGCGCGTGCGAGCGTCTACGCCGCGGCCGTTGGTAACACCATATTTTTCAATTTTAGAACGTCCTCGGTACGTCAGCACTGTCTACCGATGTTATGGACGGCGGTGCGATTTATGACACGTCTAAAAGAATTTTTTTAATAATGACTCCCGCGTTATTTTTCTTCAGTCAGGATGTTAAAAGACACCATAGAAATGGGTACACACAAAATCATGGTAGATATCGTGTTAAATTATTGCTTTGTTAAAATAATTTTAAATTAAAAATAACAAGGAAAAAACTGTATATTTCCGTACAAGTTTCGTTATCCGAAAAATATGGTGTTAGAAACAGGAAAAATCATAGCTTCAGCACCACTAGAAGTAAAACATCTAACGAGACGGTGGCGATGTTTCAACGTGCTCATAAGTTAAAAAAAAACGAAAATTAACTAACTCATGTTATACATTTAATCGTTCTTTATATTATATCGAATGACATTTCATTGTATCGGATGATGCGATTGCTTGAACACATGACATTGGACATGCATGTATGAAAAACTTGGAGAAAAAATGGGAGAAACATTCTGAAGAAGAGAACTAATATATTACAGCGTGGTCATTGTGATGTTCTCATATCATTTACAGGGTATTATATATATTGTAAAGCGATTTCTACAGTTCCAATTATTGAATAATTAATACTCTATTAGCTACATACATATACTGTCAATTAGCTTTAGTGTAACACAGAATATATTGCGATACTGCAATAAATATAAATATATTATATTTTTCAAGCAAAACAAAATGCAAATATAAAAAAAGGTTTTCTTTTTTCATTAAATACCATGGTTATGTAATACACGTAGAATTTGAGTTTTTGTAAAACTTAAATTATAAAACAAATAATCTAGCATATCTATATATAAGCACACATATATCTCATTTGGACATTGTAAAAGTAAAAACATAATTATTGATACGCTAATAGCACGCTTTCATATCAATCGGTTAGGGCCTTTTCACATGTTCCTACACTAAAAATGCAACTAAAACGAAAGCCAGCGACTGGTGCGTGCGGAGTCCGGCCGCGAGCGCGCTACGGCGAGCATCTAGCGGCGCTGCCGAGACACTACAGCCATAGACAACGTTATTCGACACCAAATACGTGATGAAGTTTAAATCTTAGCGACGTGGAACGTTGACTACTCACCATAGAATTATATCAATATATAATCGATGGTTTACATGTTTTGCAGAAACATTTTCAAGATAGAATGTACAAGAACAATTAGATGAATGTATCTAATATAGAACGAAATTGCCCACTGACCCGAAGTTGATCTTGAGCGTCATGCCGAGGTTGACGAGGCTGTAGGACATGCTGCCGGCGGGCGCGGTCTCGCTCCTGTGCAGTTTCCTGGCGACAGGAAACTATCGAGGTTATCCCGTAGGCGACGCGCGCGGGCCGCGGGAGAGGGGGACGCTGGCGCTACTTCGGGGAGCTACTGCTTCGTCTGGTCGCACTGCATTACTCGTAACCAAGGCTTACGGGCTACAGTGCTGCCATCTGGTCGATCACGGCAAAGCCGCTATCGATATGAACGAGCACTAAAGTGGATTTTTAGCTCTAGATAAACCAAGCGCCACACGATGCGGAGGTCGTCTGAGACTACGATCGCAATGTAGTGTTGAGACGAGGTTTGCCAGCCACCGGCGGCGGCCCGGCATCGGTCGAGGAAGGCGTGTACCCGTGGTGGTCGTCGGGCGGCTCGTCCTGGAAGGAGCCGCTGCGGCGGTGGAACAGCTTGGGGCTGACGCTGAGGTCGTGGCGCGGCGGCGGCGGCGGCGCGGGCGGCGGCGGCGGCGCGGCGCGCGGCGCGGGCCGCAGCGCGCCCAGCGGGTCGTCGGCGAGCACGGGCGTGCGCGGCGACAGCCTGCACGCGCCCACTCAATATTTACATCAATTATATTGCTATGTCAGTGTTATTTCTTAATAATGAACATATTAATTTAATACTATAAAGATTTGGTTAATATCATTTATCATAAAGATGAAATAAATTTCACTAATGTGTTCATTACTTGAATATAGCGTAGAAGAGTTATAGTAATCCCCAGTATATATGGTCCTGGAACATTCATAACTTCTGTTACATAAATTGATTCAACAGGCTAATCTAAAAACAATATATACTTGAGAGGAGACGACTTCATTGTTTCCAAGGTGTCAGTGGCGGCCGCTTCTTTTTCCGGTTCTTCTGGAAAACTTAACGTCCTCGAACATCGCGACTTGGGATTCGATGTAGCTGAAATTGTTTGTCATAACTTTATAATTATATAATTACAGATATTTTTTGTAAATAAAGATGAGCTGACATCTTTAAGGATAGCCAATGCTACGTCAAACATTTGATAATGATATTAGGCTACTATTAAATGAGTTTGTAACATTACAAAAGTAGCATTGAGTATCTGTTATTACTCGCACTGACGTCTCCTGTGTACTGGCAGCACCTGTGTTTGACGGGCACGACCATGCAGTCTACCCGTGCAACATACTACATAGGTGCAGAGTAATATTTTATGTACAAGCAGAGTGATCAATGTAGGAGAAGACTGCTTGAGCCTACAAATATATGGCAATTGCTGCTCTAGTCTATCCCTTTAAATCCTGGCTATGTAATCATAATATCTAATACATATTATCATGATTATAATTCTTTAGTTGAAATAAACATTGGCTGCCAAATTTTACTTGTTTTTTTTTTATTTATTTATTTATGGACAAGCAACAATGGCTCAATGGTTTTAATTGTCCTCTTATTCTTACATGAGATCAACACTAAGCAATGGAAGGGTGAAACAGAAAAATTATATTTGTATCATCATCAACATCATCAGCCCATTGCACTGCACTACAGGACGACATCGGGCGAGCAGGACGGGGTCTGCAGAGGACAGTTTCCCTCTCTTAACTTTATTAATTATTTTGATACAAGGAAGCGTAACGAGCGGAGTGAGCGGGAAGGGCGTACCGCTGGAGAAGGAGAGGCGCTGCAGGTTCTGTACGATCTGCGCGTCGCCGGCGAAGCTCTCGGAGCGCGTGAGCAGGCGCAGGTCGGTGGGGCTGTCGGGGCTCACGTGGATGGTCTGCGGCGCGCGGGGCGGCGTTAGCTGTGTGCTAGCGAACACTTGCGACCTCCGACCGACCAAATTATCGTCCTAGCTTATACCGTATTAATAATAATAATATATGCATCTCCGCACACGGCCACCTACTCGCAAAGTAACCAATCGTCTGATAGGTTATTTGTACATGACACAAATGTTTATTCTCGGTAAGAATGGAACCCACAATCATTTTCTGGATCACTAACTAATGTACCAACGGGCCACTGCTTATTGTATGTATTATAAGTATGCTTCTATTAAAGTAACTGACAGTTAACGCTAATTCTGACGGTATCTATAGTTAAAAACGAATTAATTGATATACCTGTCTCTTTTCCGGGAGGGGCATTGTAATTTCCGGCTCCTCACTGCCGAGCGAATTGCTTCTTGGTCTTGTCGATTGGCTCAAATCCGGATCCGATGGAAGTCCTTATGAATAAACATTAAAATTGTTGAGAAATTTGTAAGTTGAAAAGTTTTTATAAAGCTTATTTTATACTAGCTGTGTTCGCGACTTTATCTACGTGGAATTCTAAAATAGAAGTAGTCCAAGTTACTCCTTATTAATTTAGACAATTCATCACTTAAATAAGGGAGAACGTCAGATCGCAAAGGGCGCACGGCTTACCGGAGATGAGGATGCCGGCGGCGGCGGAGAGCGCGGGCGCGCGCGCGCGCTGCGGCGCCGCGCGCACGATGCGGCCGCGCCGCCACAGCGCCTCGTGCGCGCCGTCGGCGGCGCCCGCTGCGCACGCGACGGGTGGGGACGTGAGCTTGTCTTTTGTTACTTACACGGCTAATAAGCTACATATATTATTTTCTTATGTCGATGTTTTTTCACATGTCTAATACTTTTTTAAATTATCACAAACACTGAAGTGTCACATTACTAGGCACATTTATCAGTCGATCTAATAATTTTACTTCGAATTTAATTCGTTTTACCTGAATCTAAGCTAGAACGACTGCGTGCCGGCTCAGCTAACGCCAGGGCCGCCAGATCGCCTCCTTCGCCGCCCGCCGTTCTCACGCGTGGCAAAGTACTACCTTCTTGAACAATTACAATAATATAATACAATGACAGACAACACTATTTTAATTTTAAACATGTTATAAGTGTTTAAAATCTAATCAAATTATTGAAGTCATAACTCATCAATTACTTTATAACCTATAAAGGATCATCTTAAATATCGAATAAATACAATTATGTCGTTTTTAAATACAATCACAAAGAAAACTAATATTGTATGGTTTTTAACCACATCAGGACCTCCACGGCGTCGTAATTTACCGGTAATTTGCAACATCTGATACACTTGTTTCCGATACGAATTATTATTGGATAATGTGACATAGATGTCAACATGTGACTTACGTATACCCACACATTAAGTAGACATTTGAAAGAATAAGAGTAGAAGTATAACAAGGCGCGCTGCTCACCCGCGGCGCCGGCGTGGCGCGCGCCGGCCTGGCGGAACAGCGCCGCGCCCACCACGGCCACGCGCAGCTTGTTCCACAGCAGCTTGGCGCCGCTGCGGGCAGGCACGCTGCTGTACTACTCGCGCACTCACGGCTCTACCTCTCTCGCACACTGACACCTAAACGTAACTGGCGCACCGCGCGGGCGCACTGCACTCCAGTGTCTACCTCTTCGCTGTTAAAAGCGCTATGTTACGTTTACGCAAATATACAGCAGCGAAATGTAAGATGAGTGCCGAAGGATGTGCATAGTCAAACGTACTATAAATAACTATGAGCATACATAGGTCGTTTTAGTTCTACTTTCGTCACATTACACTGCTTGCAGATAATCATGGACGATCAGCAGTCTCTTGTGACTACTTCTTGACATCTTAAGATACAAGATTTAAGAACACTAATTAAACTTAAACAATGTAAATTAATTTACCCCAAACAAGTTAACAATAACAGTTTGTGTCGTATTCAACAAAATTTAACATGAATCAGACGACATAATGTACTTTCTTAATAAAATTATATTAAATGATCCACCTCGGCATATCCTTGGGCCAGTTGGCTTCCAGTACGCAGCGGTTGTAGTAGCCATAGGTCAGCGCATTGGGTTGCAACCCGGCCCTCTTCATCAGAAACAACAGCTGTACCGCGAGCACGGGCAGCGAATGGAGACCGCACAACTGCATCATAACCCTGTAGCACACCTGCGAAATTTATTTAGCTATTAGAGTTTTTTATAATACTAATAGCTATTGTGATACAGCTACGAGCTAACCTTTTTCCGTATCGACACACCAGACAAAATTACCCAATTAGTAGAGGAAATGATCCCTTGAATTGTAATGAACATTCATATGCTAATTATATTTCACAATAAATTTGGTAAGTACGCAAAAAAGGAAGCATTTAATATTAATTAAATTATCAATAAAAATTTATTATACATATCAGAAAGACAAATACATAAATTAAAATAATACAATAATAGTCCAACTTATAATAACACGTGGGTACGTAAATTGTATGCGATTTAATAATTATATTGCGATTTAAAGATTTTCCTTCTTGTTCTTGGTTTCGTTTTCTGTTCAAAAATTCTTACTTCATCACAAGGCAGTCGTAATTTTGTGGCTCGTTCCAGCAGCTCGAATGCCACTCTTAAGGTGGCGTGTTCCTTGCCCTTGTATATCATCAGTCGGCAAGGCAAGGCCAAGAAATACAGCGAGTAGCAAGCGCCCAGCAAACATTTCGCCCACGCCTCCGGTGACTGGCTGGCTTTCAGAGCTAATCTGAAATTTTATAATTTAATGGATTTTTTAACTGGTCTGGTACATGTTTTAAAAATAATATTTAACATTAATTAACCAAGATCGATAGGAAAAGCGTCGCTACTTGTGAGGACCGAGATAGCATCGTTGCAGCAGCTTCACGGTAGTAATAAGCGTAGCAGTTTTAATTCCCTGGGCGAGCATGTCATTTAGAACGTTTTAGTAATATTAGGTCGCAAAGTAGCGGTAGCGAAGGTGGCGACACCTCTGCGCGGCGGCGATCTCCTGCTTGGTGCGGCGCGCCACGGGCGACGCGTCGGGCGGCGGCGCGGCGGGCGCGGGCGCGGCGGCGGGGCGCGCGCGCGTTCCCCTCTTCTGCCGGCAGCGCGCAGCCAGCGCCTCGTCCAGCGAGAACTTGTCGTACTGGTACGTCTCCTCTGCGACAGGGACAGAATGGATTTTATTTAAATTAACAGTTCGACAACTCCGACAGGGATTTTATTCAACTTAATTCATTTTAATTCATTCTGACATTTGCATGTTTCCATTGATAATTTATTCCATTAGACGCGAGGCTCACCGGGGTAGGGCGGGTCGGGCGGCAGCACGAACACCGTGCGCTCGGCGGAGTGCGCGGGGTCCAGCGCCAGCAGCGGCTCGTCGCCGAGCCCGGCCGCCACGCGCTCGATGCACTCGTCGAAGAACGTGAGTCCCTGGTCGCCGTCGGACACGAACGACCGCTCCTCGATAAACCGCGTGAACATTTGCGTGTTCATCATCAGTGCGAAGAAGCGCTGGTGGGTCTGTAAAGGTCAACGTTATTGGATTATAATAGGGTATTAATGTTTTGATTAAATAAAATAAGCGAAACTAGAGCAAATAATATTAAGTAATCACATCGACTTATATAGACATCTGCACCAGTGTGGCCAGATCGTGCGATTTTTTTACCCCTTCTCTGGGCGTCGCGCGCGCCCGTACACAAGTAAGCGATGTGTGTCTGTGAGTCGGAAAGCCGAGCGGAGCCGAGAGAATCCGAGACACGTCGACAAATCGAGGGGAATGAAGCCCCTGCCACAAGGCACAGAGGAGT
>DWEI01002124.1:0-14965 GCA_018245875.1 Mysoria ambigua | reverse complement strand
GGGTATTGACCTAGTCGGCAGTCACACTTGCATCCAACACTATAGCCATACTCTGGGCACTTATCCAGTTGCCTAACCACTACTAGAAAATCTAATTTCCAAAAATCCAAAAGTGTTTGAATCGGGGTTTTAAACCAGGATTGCTCATTCAGCAGCCCATTTAGAAGCAACACAACCAACGAGGCAGTCAAGATTAATGTGAAATTATATTTACATGATAATATATAATTCAATTCTTCTTTTACAAAAGTTTTAACACACTAATAGTAAGTTAATGCTAATGAATAGTAAAAATGTACATAAAGGACACAATGAATGCCAGTAGTTTGATACAGTGGTAACTACAACTGTGTGAATCCAGGTGATGATGATACAAGAGCAAGTGGCAATGTTCCTGAGCGTGAAGAGCTTCAAACGGAGATATCCCGAACTGAAGAGGAGAACGATAGTGGGCGAAGAACGTGAATATGTGCTCAGTAAAGGATTGGTTACAGAAGCACTTTGCGATCTTGGTGGGTAAAATTGTCTGTGGATATTGTTTTATGGTTTATATGGTATTTAAAAATCATAAATTATTAATTTTATCGTGTTTTAATATACATATTCGATAAATTACTGATCATGGTGTTTATCATGGTAATTATGACAAATTATAATTTCGCAATTGAGGTTAATTATTATTTAATTAGAAATGGTATGCACTACTCGCAGGAAATGTTATTTCTAATTTTGAGTCACAGAATGCTAAATGATGCTTACTTCTTTAAAATTTATATTTTTTCTGATATGTTCTTTCAAAATATTGTGATTTATAACATGTAGGAGAATATGGTGATGGCTACAATATCTTTTTAGCTATGAATATAACCATAAATGAAACTTTATTAAATTGGTGTTTAAAATTATTGGCATTATTACAGGAATAACAGCAGTGGACGCGAGTGAAGTATTAGACATAATGCTTTCGGATTATCCCCATAAATATGAAGAGTATCGATCACATCAGCGGGTGAGAAAGCTCGCGGAACCTGTGGACGATCATGTAGAAGCAATCAAACAAGAAGAGAAACCAGAAGTCAAGGTGGAGTCAAAACCGGTTGAAACCAAGCCTGAACCACCTAAAGTTGATCCAGAAAAAACTAGACAGGTACATTTCCAATACAATCCTCTGAAATATCACTTATTTTAAATTAAATGCTTTTATATTTAAGACCTGCTAAGTCATTATTGTTTTTGTGGAATTTTGTTATTTCCATTATAAAAAAAAGTACTCAAGCTGAGACCATCATGGATTTATTTTTTTTATCATTTATGTTGCAAACTATTTTTTTAATTCTGTATTATAAATTTTGAATAAGCATTCATAGATTGAGTTATTTCGTCATATGTAACTGTGATGCATTTGATGTCCACATCTCTTCTTATTTAAACTCATGGGGAACTTGGCGCTCTAGAAAAATTCTTATATCTTAAACAAATGTCCTTAAGGTGAAATATTTAAAACTCATAAAGTTCTGGGCATTTATAGTTGTGAATTTTACGATCTTATGTATCGCCGCACGGTTCTATACACCGAATAATATCGGCGCGTAGGACATGGCACTGGCGGCGATCGCGTCGGCGAGCGAGTGGAACGCGCGGCTGAACGCGGCGCGGCTGCGCGCGTGCGCCGACCTGCAGTCGCTGGGCGTGCTGCGCCGCCGCGCACCGCCGCCCGCGCCGCCGCCGCCGCGCGTGCGCCCGCCGCGCGGCTTCTACCCGCACGCGCTGCTGCCCGGCCAGTACCAGCACGACTACCGCACCTACACCGCGCAGCAGCTCAGGTCACTAACATGCTCCGTTCGTGTACACTCAGAAATCTAATCGAGCGTCCGTTGTGTTGATCGGTACTGGTGTTAAATGTTTTATATGAGAAAAACCGTTAGGAATCCAATTCTCTTTCGCTGTAGGTATTTCCCGCTAAATACGGCGATGGAGGCGCCCCCGGCACCGCCGTCGCCCGTGTGGAGTTCGGATTCTGAGGCAGACGATTCCTCGCGCGCCTCCTCCAGCGACCACGAGGACGACTCACACCGACCCGCAAAGGTAGTATCAAAAACATACGGTTCACTCTAATTTAGTATTACATATTGTATAGTATTGTTGGACATTAACTTTTAGGTAAACTGGTGTACGCCATCATGTAATGTGTATGCCATGTAAGAATGATTTAGTAATTCACAAATTTAGTAGATATAGAGCGGCAGCATATTATAGATAAACTGTCTACCAACTGTTCTGTATATCTATTAGTTATGAAATTATTTTAATTTAGTATGTAATTATTTTTAATGCAGCGGAAAAAGCTGACAAAAACGAAGCGAAACAGTCAAGCGGAAGCGGGCCCGTCGTCCTCGAACGCCTCGGTAGCGGCCAGCAGCGGCAGGGACGACGCGAGGGGCGGCGACGAGGCGGACACGTGCCGCGTGTGCAAGTTGCGCCTCGAGGCCAATCGCAAGTACACGCACGAGCGCTTCCTCGTGTGCGCCAACTGCAACGCCAAGCGTGAGTGTGTGGTGTGCAGTACATGTCCAATGAGAAATAACATTCAAATACCCAGTGATAATTTAACTTTTCTTAGGTTCAGTAGAACCTGTTAGGTTAGGATAGGAAAATGCTGAGAAAGAATTTATGATCAGTGGAAACAGAGAAAGAATTAGGAAATTGAGTATCCGACAGACCGAAACAAATATCATTGGTGACATTCAAGCCCATCCCACATCACAATAGCTGGTGAGCCTATTGCTATGCATCGGGCACATATCCAGACTCCAAACCACTACTGAGAAATCTGAATTTAAAAAATTGCCGTGTTCCACCCGTTAATCGAACCCGGGACCCCCCAATCGGCGGAACGTTCTATATTACCGAGGCGCCAGTGTGAACAGTGATGTGCCGTTGCGCAGTGCACCCGTCGTGCGTGGAGCTGAGCGCGGACACGATCCGCAAGTGCCGCGAGTACGCGTGGCAGTGCGCCGAGTGCAAGTCGTGCTGCGCGTGCGCGCGGCCCGCCGACGACGACAAGATGCTGTTCTGCGACCTGTGCGACCGCGGCTTCCACATCTACTGCGTGGGGCTGCCCGCCGTGCCGGGCGGTGAGATACTGTTGCCGCTTGCATGCACCGATTACTGGTCGTGGTAGAGCGTTGCCTGTTATTGAAAAAAAATATATTCCGCCAGTATACATTTATAGCCATTAATATCATCGTTGACTTATGAATGCTGATAGTCCTCCTGCAGATGTATTCATGGTGGGGTGCAGGAGATGATTAGAGGAGGTTGTTTATAAGTGCTGTTTACCTCTTATTCCATAAATAATATTAAAGCATGATCATCACATGGGTAAATTTAGTTTATCAGACGGCAAGTATTATCAACATTTTCCCTCTTATACACTTGCTTTGTGTATAAAACGTACGACATTATTGCTATCAAAATGAGCATGCGGTCCGCCTGGGTTATGGGCCGGGTAAACGCACGAGCAAAATGAGTGTCAGCTACTGTCTGTCAGTCGAGAGCAAGTAGCGCTATGGACGTCGGCTTCAGACATCTCAGCACATGCGCATGTGCGCGTTGCAGGCCGCTGGCACTGCGTGGAGTGCGCGGTGTGCAAGTCGTGCGGCGCGCGCGAGCCGGGCGGCGGCGCGGGCGGCGCGGGCGAGTGGCACCACCAGACGCGGCGCGGGCCCGGCGGCCACAAGCTGTACTCGCACTCGCTGTGCACGCCCTGCGCCAGGTGCGTCCGCTCTGAACACCGGCGCTTGCACACTGTCCTGCAGACACACGAAATGTTCCAATATCTCGACACTGCAATGACAATAGCATCAATGGTATAATCAGTGTTATTTATTAGGTCGATGACCATGTTGGCTTTGTTGTACAAGTGATATTGTACAAGAGATATGATATTTAGTATTGACACTAATGTTATTATTATAAATATATAATTGAACTACTAATATTTTTGATATTTAATATACTTAGGTGAAATCACAAATATTTCGATAATGGTAGGTTATTTGTTTATATTGCTAGGAATACAAATTAAAGTATTTTAAATAGGTATATCAGCTTTTCAAAATAGGGATGTACAAACTTAGCGGCATATTTATGAATCATTTTGTCTTCTTTTTTTACATAGTATTTCTTTTACAGAGCGACGTTTATAAAATTATATTTTTTCATTAGTTTCAGTTAGTTTTCAAACAAAAGTCATTTTAGTGAATTTAACTATTTTACAATAGGATTTACTTTTTATTTCTAGATAACCCGTTAAAAATACCCAGCAGCTGGATCTAGTTTTTACCATGCAAACATTTTCATTATGTTTTGTTCAGCAATATTGGAACTGGATTGTATTTAATTTTAAATATAATTAAATCAAGGAATATTTTTAATAAAGTACAATTACAAGAATACATAAATGTAACTAAATATTAAATAATATCAAAATACAAAGGGTCTATGAACAAAATTTATTTCACTGATTTTTAATTGTTAAGTGACATCAAACAGTAGTTTTATCAAATTATGATACAATTCAATTCCATATTTATAATGAAATCCAACTAGATGAGCTTCAGTCCCTACCGTACTCGAAAACTTTTTGATACTATGAAGCTTAAATATAATTCAACTTATAGTAAGGCATTTAATACAGTGCAGTATTCTAATGCAATAATAATTCACTTGATCTAAATATATCGTTTTCGACAGGAGAGAAATAAAGTTGGTTTTATAATTGATTTTATCCAAACATATAAATGCATAGAGGTGTTCTAGTCAAGACTATAGGAACATTAAATTGATAATGTACTTTTTTTCGTTTTTCAAAGTAATAACTTTTATGGAGACATACATAGATAGGTTCTTGTTAAAAAAATGTATATATTAGCTATTTTCCCTGTTTTCACTCTTCTCACACTTGTGCTCTAACTTTCCTAATGAATAACAATACACAGGTGTACCATGGTTGCAATTCTACTTTGACTATTTAATAAAACTAATTTTAAGTAATATTTTCTTATATTAGAACAAATTTATTTACAATTACTACTAATAAAATAATTTATTGATGCGGTTTTTGTGTCGCAAAAAAAATATTCATTTTTATATTAAAAAAAAAAACTTGTGGTTCCAATTTTAAATGTAATCGGTGTTATTTTTCAAGTAGAACCAAGAGTGGCCACATCAAAACCTGAACACGTAGTTGCATAGATCGAGAAGAATATGTAGCGAAGGACCCGGATAGCGAAAGTACAAAGTTCACAAGTGTTTCGATAATTCTATGTGTAATCGTTTCCGTATTAACTGGTCTTGGTAGTTACTGTGTACTCACGTCACCCATGCGCGTCCGATGTGGACTAACCGGAGCCCCCGCTTTGTCCTTGCTACGTTCGTGGCATCTTGTCCCCGCATTACGTTCACTGCGACGTGCGCCCCCGCGCGCCCTCCGCACTCGCCCCGCCCGCCCGCTCTGCCGACTGATGACACGCCGCCCGGCGGCGCGCCGACTTTGTTCCGTTTCATATGTTCACAGCGTCGGCCGGATGACGGCCCGCGTGTTGTCACTTGGTAGAGCTGGGCTGACACTGTTGCATGCCACCCACATCCCTTGATTTGTTATTTATGTCTGTTAGTTAATCTGTACTCGGAGAATGTGTGCTCTCAGATACATTTTTGTTCCATTTTGCTAGTTGAATATATTTTTGTTTCATTCGAGCATACAGACTTCGAAGAGAACAGTAAAGTAGGATTTAAATTGTAAAACAAAAAAGGTCTTCCAAATTTTTTATCGGTCCCATATATCGATCACGAATTGTATGATTTGTACAGTGAATAATTTATTAGGCCAAATAAATATATATATGTATGTATTTATATATATATAAATATATAAAGAAATAATTTAGAATTTAACCGACTTTACTGGGTCCTTATTACATTGTTGGTATATGTCATAAGAGTATTAGACTAACTGTCAATCGGTGCCAAAGACGACGCCGCCATCGCGCCGCCGCGGCCGACCGTCCGCGGCGGCGTCCGGCGGCGCACTAACCCCGCTCGCGCGCCATCCGAACTAACAGGGCGTCGTCCACTCTCGCCGAGTGCACCGGCTCGCAGGACGCTCGTTACTTGTCCTCTGGCTCCTCGCTCGCGCGCGACGCGCTGTCCGACGGACCGCTGTCATGTTACACGACGCATAGATAGATAGATGTGTTTATGTCAGATTTATTTTTGATGTATGACATGTTTTATTTTAAAATTTATTATGTGTATATTTATTATGTATATGGATGGAACTAATAATATTTTACTGGTTTTTATTTAAAATTATTTTCGAATAGATTGAGTAATATTTATGTACTCGAGTATAGTAACCTAATACAATTTTAAAACTAATAAATGTTGGAATATTTGTAACGTTAGTATGTTTAATTGTTTGTTTATATATTATGCTTTGGACATTAAATATTTTGCACATTTTTTATCTTTACTATATTTAATACAAAGTATTATATATCGACACATTGTTCTGTAAGAGCGTCCATGCGCGAGCCAGTAGAGAGGACACGTAATAAAGCGGGCCAGCGCGAGGGGGCCCGCGCGGCGGCGGCGGGCCCCGCGCGGATACTAATGGCGTGTTTCTGTGTTCCGGTGCTTGTGCGCGTACGATCCGTATGTGTGTGTGCGTACGTAGGGCGTATCGCATCGGTCGCTACTGCCCGCTGTGCGAGCGCTCCTTCATCGGCCCGAAGGGGACCATGCAGCTCGTCATATGTAAGCTCTGCGATAGGCAACTGCATCAAGGTACGTCACCCCCACCACCGACCAGTAGCGAGCATACGCTTACACCCCCCCACCACTACCGCGGCCGGAACTCGGACCTTTAAACGTTCTAGCTTTGGAATGCGCTATCCGACCCGGATAGAGATGGATTTAGATAGAATAAATAGAGATGGATACGAAAAGACAACGTTTAACGTTTCACTTCTAGCCGCATTTTTCTATATTGCTTGTGAGATTCGAATATGAGGGTGTAGGTTTTGAAAAATATTCTAATAGAGTTCATTTTAGAATATTAAAAACTTATAACCTCATGTTACCCGCTTCGCTTCTATTTGTTATGTATGCATTAGGCGCATGGTTACATCAAATCATTTTATAAGTCTCGATGTCAGTATTATTTAAATATGGTTTCATGCTTCCTCATATAATTTCGCTGTCTTAACTGTGACGGTTCCTTCCTTACACGACCTCATGGATCATGCCTCGGGAATCCGCAATCCGACAGGCCGATACACGAATATTATTAAATTTATCGTGGACAATGCAAAAAAATATATAAATTGAAACATTATAGGAAGCTTTAGTCTTGTTAGATGTGATTAGACCAATCGTATAGGTGACCGCATGATGTATGTATATATATACACAATTTAATTATAATCCGCCTCGTGTAGTTGATAGCTGGAACGGTGTGTTCGCAACTAGAGTCGCGAGGGTCGTCCTCGAATAGTGCGCTACGTGCGCGCCGGCGTCCTGCCGCCGCGGCGGGTCGCGTCGTTGGGCCGATTTAACATGTCGATATTATAATGTTCAATTAGAAAATTAGAAAATGCAACGAATACTCGTGGGGGTATTTGCCACTGCCGATTCATTAGCAATAATTGTTAACGATTTTTTTTTATTAAAGCTGTAATAATTGCAAGACGAAGGTAGATACGATCATGGTCGGTGGTCTGCTTGACGCAAATCGGTCCAGCGGCGCGGCGGTGCGGCGCGGCCGCGCGGCGCGGCCTACAGCTGGACGCGTTGTTCGCAGACTGCGTTAGGCCCACCGTGGCCAGCCTCGACGTGCTCGACTACACGTGCGCCGACTGCCGGCGCGGCGGCATCACCTCGCGCGCCGCCGCCGTGCGCCTCGCGCCGCGCACCATCGCCACGCTCTTCATGGCCAAGCGCCGCTTCAACAAGTACGCGCACCGCCAGTACCTGGCGTCGCGGCGCCGCGCGCTCGAGCCCGAGCCGGGCGCCGCGCGCAGCCCCGCGCGCTCGCCCGCGCCCTCCCCCGCGCCGAGCCCCGCGCCCAGCCCCGCGCCCGGCGAGCGGGACGCGTCGGACGCGTCGGACTCGGCCGAGCCGCTCGCCGAGCCGCTGGCCGACCCGCTCGCGGGCGCGGACTGACGGACGGCGGAGTGCGCGCCCGTGTACAGTTTCGAACAGTATAACATATTTAGCCGTTACTAGTGTGTATGTGACTCTTATTCGCTTCGGTAATGTGGTCGTAAGGAGGGCCGCGGTCGACGTGTTCCGTATTTATCCCTAGAGGGAGTAGGCGGTCCGCCGGACGCGCGCGCGACGTCCTCGAGTGGTTAGCTAGCTGTAGTGAGCGGGCCGCTAACGTGTAAGCTGTACAGTAACTTAATACTAACTTCACTATATGGGTAGCTGGGCAATCATACTATTTTTAATATTGATAGGTTTCGTTTAAACGGTGCGCCGCGGGACCCGGCCCGCGCGGCTCGCCGCCGGCCCGCCGCCGGCCCGGCGCCGCCGTAGTCTGTAGCGAGCGAGCGGTCGCGGGGCGGGTCCGTTTGCCGCGCTCCTTCCTGCGACTGTTTGCAAAACTTCAAAAATAAAATGTATATTGTAAAGAAATCTGCCTTTTAATGCATTTGTCGTGCAATCGTTGGTCTTAAATATTTGGTTATTGTATCATTTCAAAAATGAAGACAGAGCGCATTTTGTTTTATTTTTCTTATAGTAAAATAATTTAGATTATTGTTAATTTTGCTTAATAAGGTATTTATTTTAGTTATACATTTATATGGATACAACTGTATACAATCTAATACCCACTATTATATATTCGAGGATAACGGAAATAGGTATTTATCCCAGTAAATAAATAAAGAAATGATTTACACTGACTGAAATTTAATGAATTACATACTTATATAATTAATATTATTTTTTGCAAACTGTATACCTCTACGTTTGACAAGAGTTTGCAGAGAGATCATATTGTGTTTTGAAACTGTTGATAATTACTCTATTTAGATTTTAGATTTTCATTTTGTTATTTTTATCGATAACAGCAGCTCCTCCTGCCCCCCTCCCCGTCTCCTGCATCAAGGTTAATTTAATTAATCTATATTTTTTTTAGCAAAAAACGCTAACTATTGTTTAAAATGAATCTCGCAGTGTTAATTCCGACATTTTGAATACAATTGGATAAATATAACATTATTCAGTTCTTTTCTAAAATAGATCGTACCAGTGCTACTGTCGGCAGACGCGTCGCCAATAGTTAGCGTTTTGACTTAATTTCAAAGTACAAAACTCATAGGCTACCTATCTTATATTGTCTAATTTATTCACTCTCGTCCTGGAACCGTGCACCCGATCGCCGCAGCCAGACGAGCCACGCATGCATCGTTTAGCCGAGAACATGGTGTTTATTTTGTTTACGGAGAGGTGATTTACTGTAGGAAGCGTTTAGTATTAGGCGGCGGGTCGGGTGCCGGCTCCGCGTCCCCGATGTCTTGTGTATTATACTGTCGTATTAGAGCTATGTAAGAGCAGGTAATCAGTAACTTTGAACTAATGCTGGTTAAGTGTAATGTATCATCATGATTAGTTTATAATTATGCTTTCGTTATTATTAATCATAATTTACTTAGTGACAATTTTTAAGATAAAACAAATTATGTCCGAAAATTATTTCATCAAATCATGTTATTATGACTTTTATACGATATACACGACCGGTCTGGTGTGGGCCACGCCGCGATCGCATCGCTTTATTGACACAGGTGAATTATTAAGACTTACTCGTAGGAAGAATAATGATAACTCTATGTCTACTTAATGCAAGTGTAAACGTTCTAGAAATCTCGCACTGTTCGGTCAATTTTGTAAAAAAATAAAGTAAATTTAATTTGAGTTTTGTTTTTTATTTTTGTTGAGGAGAATAAAACGCAAAATTTTGCAATAAAAATAATTTATATAATTTGACTTAAAATACAGTAAACTTGGTAGCATAATTAACAAAATTTTATAAACACTGAAAATATTCAGCAAATATATTTTATAAACTGGCGATAAAGCATCTGTATTGTTATTTCAAGTGGGGAACCTGCGGACAAAGAACAGCATCATTGTATTAATTTATCGACGTGTATTTTTGGTGTGAGCGGACGTTTTAGGGCAGCCTATGGACAAATCAGAGAAACGTGTTCTGTAAGAGTGCAATCAGTACCGAGTGTAAGTAGCGCTGGCGGGGCGCCGGTGCTCATAAACCGCTATGAACTCCGAACGTGTAATTGACTCACTTTTATGTTACAGAATATTATGTACAGACGGTACTGACATCTGATACATTTGCAGCCTAAATAAGCATTTTTTTTCTATTTTCCAATAGAATCAAGACATTTATATTTTTCACTTCATGTTAAGAGCAAAATGTTTTTTTATTTAGTGCGTCTAAAGAGGCTGCCGCTGCATTTTGTCATGTCTACGATTAATCGATCTATTTTATAGATTATTTATTTTTGTGCAAATTCAGAGTCATATTATTTACAAACAACATCACAAGACGTTATCTTATATTTCATCTACTGTATCTGGTCCCATCACTAATTTCGTTTAAATTGTTCTCGGCTAATTTCAACAATCTTACTGTCTCGTAAGTCGTCATTATTTGTAAAGCGTTGGCTTATTTGGAGAAATAAAGGCGAATAATTCTAATTTGTTAATATTATTACAGATTCCGATGCTATCGTTGCCAATAGACATTTCATATTCGTTCTGCGCTCTTTATTATATGTTAATGATTTGGACGAGAAACTCTTTTTTTTGGGCGAAGCCATCTTGAAATCATTCGTACTTAATGAAATAAACTATGAATTTTATACTTCTATAGGTAGATCTAGATTTCTGAACAAGCGAAGATAGTGATATTTACCTCTTCAGTGGCACTAGCGTCAAAAACATAAAAATTAGGTTATATATATTGTTAAATATTATTTTTAAGTTACGCAACAACATGTAACTCGGGCCCCGCACATATCACGCTTCCTTCCCGCCATGTACGAAGACAATCAGGTTATTTTATTTACAACATAATGTTCTGCGCCACAGCTGCTGTATGCTACAGTAAAACTGGACCATGTTCGTTGTGTCGCCGACTCGAAGCGCTCGATTGTCCATGTGTAATGACTGTTCCATTGTTCATCGTGTATGTTTGCGTGCGCGTTGCCATAGTGACGAAGTGTAGAACTGTCTAATGATTATTGAATAAAGAGATGTTTGTACAGCGAAATGTTTTCATATTCCACGTGTGATTCGTAATCCTAATGCACTGACATAAACCGGCTAGCATTTTGTACCGTACTATGCAGAACGAAACTCCTTAATGTGATGTTACTTATTAACGAGGTATTTTATAAGTACTTTTTAAAGAACAATTATGGGAAAATAAATCTTCGAGGTTTTATGAATTGGTTATAAAATCTTATGGAAGTAATTTTTTAAGGTCAGAATAAATTTAAAATATCCTAAATGCTAACCATACACAATCATTCGAGACAGAGGTAATATTATTTTTACTTTACGGACGACTTCTGTTGTATTTTTCAAGGTAAGCTAAACCATTTTGAATGTATTCCGATACAGTATGTAATGTATGTATAGTTTTTCGTATATTCATTGATAATTTCTTTTAACTGTTAATTTGGCAACAAGATATTGAAACCATTACATATTTTCATCTCTAATTTCTTAGGGAGTGTTTGTCACAATTAGCAATAATGAATGATGCCCGAGCTCGCGGGCGCACTGACGTGGCGCCGGCCGCGCGTCACTCGTCGAAGCGCAGGCCGCCGATGGACAGGAAGGTGAAGGCGTTGTGCAGCGCCAGCACGGGCACGGCGCTGAGCGCGGCCGCGGCCGCCGCGCGCCGCGCCGCCGCGCCGCACGCGGCCACCAGCCGCGCCGGCGCCGGCGCGCTGCGCACCTGCGGCACGCGCGGCGCGGCTGCTACTGCATGTCTCAGAGCGACGCTGCGCAGTGGGGACTGGCGCCGGCTCGCCGTCTACTACATCGCAGCAGCCGGTGGAACAGGGTGTACTACATTCTTCTGCCTACCTCCTCGATCATGCTACTATTTAAATCTAAACAGCCATAATTAGAAAGAAGGTTATAATCTAATCATAGTGTTATCCATCCGTGATCAATAGCCGAAATATGCAGTAAAATATATGTGATGTAATACTCTTTAGTAACGTGATAAACAAAACGCCATGCAATAACATTACATAACACAGACGTCACCCAGACGTGACGTGGGTCGATAGTGACGATAACGCAACCGGAATGATCGCGTCGTATTAATCATGAGTTACGATACAGATCATGCACAAGATTAAACGATGTGTCTGTCCTCGATAACAACACTCCTCCCGACTCGATGAAGCAACTACTGACGGTTGTCACGTTCTTGTTATTTTTAATAACATTTATGTCATTGACGATATAATAACTGGTACAACATAGAATAAATTTAAATACTGGCGGAGTTTTTTTTTAATCTTGTGTTCATTTATGGCTTTTCGATTTAGCGATACCAAAATGACAGTTGACAAAGAATAGTTGGAATAACATAGATGCGACTTGGGTAGACCTAGGGCGCCTATCTCATGGCTACGTCCGTAGTTACTTGGTAGAATATCCGCATGTTGACGGCGGGCCGCGGCTCGCGCTCGTGGCAGCCGTTGAGCAGCTTGGCCAGCGCGTACTCCAGCACGCGCTGCAGCTGCTCCGCGCTCATGGCGGCCGCCAGCGCGCGGTGCGCGCGCCACGCGCCCTCGTCCGCGAACGCCAGCCGGCCCGCGGACGGCGACGACGCTGCAATTACGTGCGTACCTTTCGTTCCACTCGAAACGGCGTCGCGGACTCTCCATTTGTACAAACATTTAAATAGAAAATTCCAGTAAAATATTAAAGGTCAAAATGTAAGGCAAATTGTAGTATCATTAAATATTTACCTGTCGCCACTGAGCACACAATAGCGGCGACTGTATTCTCGTAGTTCCATCGTCTCGTTATGGCTACTTTGTACTCTCCTATAGTGCAACCGGTCTCTTCATCTGTTGGTCACAAAACGGCAATAATCGCATCTACTTGTTTATGGGTCCCGTGTCGGCCACGGACAGCCTGTCGTCCGAATGACAGCGATCATAGTATATTTCGTTGGTCAAGTCTACGTTGGTACGAACACTAAGTAATTTCACACAAGTAGAGAGCAATATGGAGAATTCCAAAGCTTGTTACTTCGCTGCTGTAATATATTATTTACAGTAATACAAATAATAATAATAATAATAATTTAATATTTGATTCGAATTTTGAAATCATCCTATTCGTTTACGGGTGTAAACAAATTAAAGGGAATGCAAAATAGATATTACTAACATTAATAATAAATATTATTACAACAGTTTTAAACAAATAGGTAGATATAGGTACACTCGAAGCGGTTGTTGTCGGTGTGCGCCCAGGCGTGCCACTCCACGGCGGCGCGGCGCGGCAGCGCGCACACGGCGGCGCACTGCACGATGGCGCCGGCCGTGCGCCGCTCCAGCTGGCGCCGCGCCGCGCGCGCCGCGCCCGACCCCGCCGCGCCCGTCACGTAGCACACGCTCTGCCGGACGCCGCGTACCGTCAGCGCCGTGCCTCGCCGCGCTAGCGGCGGCCTTCGCCACGCGTACAATCGCAATGTGACAAAAAGTATGTATCCAGTATAAGAACAAGCCGATTAAGTTTTTGAAAGTAACATTTCATGGAAGTCACAATGATTTTACAAATACATTAATACTTCTGCACAGACAGGCATAGGACCGGAACAACATAATGTAATATTTTTTGAAAATAATTCTCCTTACCTTATTATTACTTTAATGTAATGTAATGCGGGGGATAGTTAGGGACAGAAACGGAAGCACGCGCGGCACCTGCACGACGCTGCGGATGTGCGCGCGCGGGTGCGTGGCGCGCAGCAGGCGCGTGAGGTGGCGCAGCGCCAGCGCGCACTGCGCGCGCGGGCCGCCCGCCGCCAGCCGCATGCTGCCCGGCACGAGCGCGATCTGCCCGCACGTGCCCGCCACCTCGCCCACCTGCGCCGCCACCGGCTGCCGTCAATACTCGGGCAGCGTTCGAGTATTACGTAACGCGATTGGGAAGTTGGCCGGAGTACGGACCTTGAACGCTTGGCTGTAGGGGCCGATGTTGGCCGGCGCCCAGTGCGATATGGCCTGCACGTGCATCGTCGTGCGCTCCTTGGGGCCGCCGCCGTCCGCGTCGCCGTCGCCGGCGGGCGCCCTGTACGCCACCTGGTGGTGCGCGTTGGAAATGCTTGGTAATGTGTTGTACAATAAATGTTGAACGTTACAAAGAAATAAAATTGTCTCGCAAATAGAATGTAGGTAGGGTTGACTTACTTCGGCTGTATAACACGAATATGGTAATAGCTGACAAGATTATATTTTAATCTATAGATTAAAATATACTATAGTTTTCTGATTTGTGGTGACTGACATATTTACTGAATACAAAACATTCAGTACAAATTGTATACTGCTTATAATTCATAGGTAATCCATATTATTAGTGCAAAATTTAATAATGCACGTTCAAGTAATGAACACCACCTTAGGATCGAGATGTACCGTAGTACATAACCGTATAAATGTTTTTCAGCGGTGATTAAAAATACTAATTCATCATTGGCACAAACATTCCGCATATTCACTGATGAAAAAAGCCGGAAATTAGCAACATAACCAATATTACAATAATTATAAATATTAAGTTTAAATATCACTTGCTATTACGGTGAAGGAAACCATCGTAAGGAAACCTGCAT
>DWEI01002123.1:0-14974 GCA_018245875.1 Mysoria ambigua | reverse complement strand
TGCCGCAGCACGGCGAGAGCGTGCACAACCTGGAGGGGCGCATCGGCGGCGACAGCTCGCTGTCGGCGCGCGGCCAGCGCTACGCCGCCGCGCTGGCGCAGTACATCGAGCAGCAGCGCATCCGCGGCCTGCGCGTGTGGAGCTCGTGGATGCGGCGCGCCATCCAGACCGTGCGCGACGTGCGCGCGCCGCAGGAGCGCTGGAAGGCGCTCAACGAGATCGACGCCGGCATCTGCGAGGAGATGACCTACGCCGAGATCCAGCAGAGGTACCCGTCCGACTTCAACGCGCGCGACGCCAACAAGTTCGCGTACCGCTACCCGCGCGGCGAGAGCTACGAGGACCTGGTGGCGCGCCTCGAGCCGGTCATCATGGAGCTGGAGCGGCAGGGCAACGTGCTGGTGGTGTCGCACCAGGCGGTCATGCGCTGCCTGCTCGCCTACTTCCTCGACAAGTCCGCCGGTGAGAGAGTAGCGCGTGTACGTCCGTCCGTACCGTAACTACCACTACAGAACATGAGTGACAATGAAGCGCGTGGTGTTGGTGTGACAGAGGAGCTGCCGTACCTGCACGTGCCGCTGCACACGGTGATCAAGCTGACGCCGGTGGCGTACGGCTGCCGCGAGGAGCACATCAAGCTGTCCGTGCCCGCCGTCGACACGCACCGGCCCAAGCCCGACGTGAGTCCACCTACACACACGCACACACACACACGATGCGTGCACTCAGGCGCACACACACAGTGACACTTAGGAACGCACATGCATTATTCTCTGTATATTTGTTTGATATTTATAATACTATTGAACCAAGCCATAGGAGACTCAAATAATCTAGATCTCTACTAAGTTTTTATTATTATGGCATATTTATTAATTAATAACATTTGTGATTAATTGAACATGTTGTCTATGTGATATAATTTACACAATGATATAATTTGATATGTTTTTTGAGCCAACCTTTAATGCCTCTGTTAATGATCAACACGCAAGTTAATCTTTATAATATGTGACATGATGTTGAAGTCATGTCTCAAATAAATTAGTAGAAACCATTTCTAATGAAAGTTTTATATGAGAGATTTCTCTGTGAAACAAGTTCATATTATATTACTTACATTTCACGATCTACTATCTCATCTTGATAACTAAGGGGGTGGATTGGATCAGTAGGACGCAGTCTGTTTTAAGTATTCACAGATTAATTTTTAATCATAAATTTAATTTGTAGCTTTTTAAGACACAAACATGGGGTACATTCATAGATAACAGTATAATAGAACAAAAATATAAAACAATTTATTGTAAGTACACATTTCTATAAAAGTACCCTTTATGCAGAATTATATAAAAATATATTCTTAAAATACAGTTGCTATCTATCCCTTTTCTTTGTAAAAAAAAATCCTATGAACGACAAATTTATATTAAATTCAACAAGCGAACACAACATCCCCAAACTGATATTTTTAATTATTCCTGACAGGGCGCCGAAGATGATGACTCATCAGACGGAAACGTATGCAAATAGTGACTGACCATGACCATCCCTGTGACATGTTGTTGGCAATGACACCGCAGTAAAATGACCCTCTGTTACATAAAAAAATCTTGCGTTTGATAACAACACTCCACTGTCTCACTTGTGACCTGTGTTAATAAAAAAATAACATAAATCTCCAACTTTAACCCCATCTTTAACATGTATAGTTATCAATATTAAATAAACTATCCATAAAATATCCATCTGTATCATTCATCATAAAACTAATTTAAAACTTTCTATATGTAACTGATTTAGAACAAATTCTTGGTTATATTATTGAAATAGAGGAGCAGTGGCAGGTAAAATTGTATTACTTCCATAGTCGAGACCTACATAGATTTGTCTTTTACTTATGCAGTGTTCCAAATGAAATGACTCTATAATAATATTTTTTTATTGACACAACTTACATCTATATCTGTCCCTTTCTTCTAAATTTAAGACTTCTCGCTTTTCTTGGTAATAGCTTATTATTTCCAAAAATATTTGAGTGTAATATTGATTTATTAAATGTTTTATATGACTGTTTTCTATTGGTTGTTTTTATATAATCCTTATTAAGAAATTTACTGTCTTGAAAACCAAAAACTGTGAAAATTTTTGAACGAAATTCTTTTTGAAAGGGACATGTGTTTATATCACCCCATACAATAAATTCTCACTTTATTTTATTATACAGTTTTTTTAACTGATCTCGGAATTAAAAAAAGCAATGGCAAGCACAAAACCAGTAGGAGAGAAATCAGGAGTTTTTCTTTCGGTAGTATATGTTTTTTAAATATTTGTATTGCCAATAACATATTGCAAGGGGTTTGGTCTTTATATACAACAGTGTAGAGATCCCCTAAGCAGGATTTGTTATTCATTTGTTAAGAGAAGGCTGAAGAAATTGACTTTCTAAAGCTAAGTTCAATTTTAATTTGTGGTGGAGGATTTGTTTGTCTGGTTTTCATAGGGTCAATTTTCTTTTTAAATACATTGTATATCATAATTGGAACTAATGAAGAAACTAATAAGTTCCAGACTTCTATATGTTCCATAAATTGTTTTATTCAAAAACCACACCAAGTATTATCTCACACCTCCATTAATATAATTTGCCAGATTTAAAAATGTCTGTCTCATATCATATAATTGACTTTAATCATATTCATAGAAATACACAAACATGTTTAATACACTCTCGTTGAATCCTATGTTCACGCTTAGAAACACTTAAAATGTCAATAATGTTACATGTGGATTATTGGTTATTACAATGGACAAAACTCTTATTGACTGTGGTGCTTTGGAAATCAAATCTTAGATAGAAGTGTGTTCATCAAATGTCATATTTGTATATGGAAACATCACATCCATCAGTGTAAAAGAAAACATTGCAAAATCAGTGTTATATTATTATTTAATCACCGTTTGCTTTGCTTCGTTGCTATTGATGATTTTGATTTGTATTTCTTTTGCCCATTTTTTATATATTTATATTAAGAACGTCTCTGTACGCCTGTTTTCACCGAAGGGGTAGGCAAAGAAATACAGAACATTCGAACAATTCATTTGCGTCCCACTATGTTTGCGTTTACATTTACATTTACATTTGCATCCCACTACGGAATAGGTGGTGAGACTCCGAACCACTACTAGAAAATCTAAATTAGATCTAATCTATATTGATATTAGTTGTATATATATTATTATTAATATTTATATTAGTTGTATATAGTATTTGTATTATAAATGGTGAAGTGCAGGAGTGGGAGTACAACTCTACCTGTCTGGGATTATAAAGGGGGTGTTATTGCTTATTTATAACTTTATTGCCATGTATATGAATGTTTTTATTGTGTGAGTTATGTATATTATATATGGGAGTATCATGAAATATTCTCTCGTGATAAGAAACGGTTTTGAAGTACAATGTTGTGAAACAAGAATGGAAGTGGTATGGCCGTAATTGTTGTATCTTATTTGATGTATACCAAAAATAGATACCCTTATTAAGTCTTCATAAAGCTGAAACGCCATCATAACATCGTTTTGACATGTTTTATTTGCATACACATTTAGTCAACCAGGTTTTATACTCAAATCTTACACAGTGAATTAATCTTTTGACTTTCCCAAGTGTTAACAGACTCAATATTTAGAAATATTTTCGTTACATTATTTTCTCGCTTGTTTTTTTTAGTTGTTTTGCATTTTGTATTCCACTTTGTACCATTGTTGTATTACTCTGTCCTGCATCCACTGTTTATAATAATGATAGTATTGTTTTGATTGGTTCATTTAAATTTGTAAAGTTTTCTGTGTAAACTTAGTGATTGACAGATATATCAATCGATTATTCGTATCGATTGTCAAATTATCAATTATTACATATTATTACTATATCTATATATAATTATTACTATATCTATTACTATATCTATATATAATTATAATATATATAATTATTACATATCATTACTATAACAATTATTGATATTGTTCTATTGTTTAAGATTCAATGTCTTTTTATTGAATTTTTGTTTTACAGTGTCTTGATTTACTTCCCAGGTAATACCAGCTCCGCCTATAAAGCCGACCACGCCTCCGCTCCTCAACGGGGACGCGAACGGCGAACCGACGGAACAAAACCACTAACATCTCAACATACCCCACACTAGTGATGTAGGCTTGTTATTTAATTAATTGAAAAAAAAAACCTAGTTGCTTTAAGCTGCGCCCGATTATGAATAATCTGATAATAATTGATTTTGAATCGAACTATAGATTAGTATTGAATAAAATGAATAATTTACACAATGCGGTGCATTCTAAATACAGGATTTTTTAAATGGAAAATCAGGGTTTCACTTCAGTTTTCGTTTATAATAAAATTTATTCGCTCGCAAGTTCCAAGAAAATTGATTTTCTAAGTTAATCAAGAACGTAAATACACAATCGACATTCATTAGTTATAAACGCATTAGATAAAATTCATTACGTAAATTACGGTGAGCGATACGAACAAAGCGATATTATTGTACGATTATTCGTAATTGTGTTCGGCTACTTATAACATGACCAATGAATGACGCGTGAACACGTGGTGATGTAAGCTGACGGCTGGCGGCCTGGGAGTCGACGAATTTGAGACTGAGATAAGTGAGTTTAGAGTTGTAAGTCAACGGTACAGTGTCGTGAGGGGAAATGTCAAAGGGATACAAAAGATTTTACGCCTCGTGGATTTTTACGGTAGCTGCGTTAAACTTGTCAGGATCTAAATACCATGCTACCACTCTGATAGATCCGTTCTGCCACCAGTTAAGATAAGCGTTCGCCTCTTGGTCACAAACTTTGAAACGGCTTATATGCACTACAAACAAAGGCCCAAAGTCCGCGAGGCGAGTGTTACGTACGAAATGTAACTTCATCCTGTCGCCCTCAGCGAGAGCGCGCGGTCGCATGGTCTGTTGCGGTCGGAGAGATTTAACTCATGGGGTAGGCAACACTGACTGCTACGGTATTGCCAGATTTGTTTAATGTTTTTATTTTGTATTTATTTTTATTATTGTGTTGAATTGCTAAGAGATATTTAAAAGCAATGATGATTTTTAATGCAATACTATTTTTCATCTTCCATTCCATATAACTTTATATGATATATATAAATTTATTTCGTTTCACGACGTTATATAATATGCTTCACATTTTCTGTCATTTTTTGCTTTGAATTAGTTTTGCATTTTTTAATTAATCCTCGTCGAAACAAAATAGACTAGTCGGTGTTGCCTTTACAGAAAAATGAGTTAATAAATAAGTTTCTTCTAATTACTTTAATTTATATATTTATATTGTACCGAAATAAAAATGTTATTGTATTTTTCCAAATTTTTAACCATTTCCGAATATATATATCAGGGTTACATTATATCACTTAATGTTGAAATTTTATAAACTATATACTAAATATCGTACTCTCTACTTGATTCGTAAAAAATACGAAAAAAAATTGTATATAATTATATAATGTTATTAGGAATTATATACCGTGTCGTGGTTGATCTATGATACTTAATAATTAGCATTATTAATATTTAGAAAAATTTATTTAGTCAAGAACGCTGTGCGTTAGCTTAAATTATTATAATATAATGCTTTTGTAACATACTTCCCGTTAGATAGGCACCTTATAAAATTTTATAGCTTTAGAGTAATAAAATTCGAACTTCGCATGACATTATAACTATCTTCGATGTCTATTTTTTTAACGAAGCCAAAGGCTAGTGCATAAATCATATGAATGTACGATGTGTATCTTCAAAACTTGTGTTATCTTCTAAGTGTATCCAAAGTTCACCGCGCATGGCAGACTACACGACTGAAAACGGATGTGCAAAAACAAATTGTTAATACTAATAACATTTGAGATTAAAAAATTCCAATCGTGTGTTGTGGTCCTAATTCGGCAGCATTTCAAGGACCGTGCGACTGCGCAATTATATATTTTTATAAATGTATCACGTTTTTTCTTTTTTCCTTTCATTATCATATTGATATATATATATTCGTGACTATATATAGATTAATAAGGATTTTTACAAAGTGGCTATATGTTAATGTAATGTTATTGTAATTGTTAATTTAATTTTTAAATTATAAGTTTATTATAAGCGGGTACGGTGGTTTTATTTATTTTAATATTTTCCACAAAAATATAATGCTGTCAAAGTTACTTGATGCCTGAAATAGTTAATCGAAGATTGACATCGATGTAACAAACTTGATTAATCGACTTAATTAATTTATTATAGATAATCGAAAATTTTGACATCTGTTTAGTGTGATTGGACAAACCGACACCTGATATAACAGCATGTGATTCATTGAAAATATTTGGCATGTTGTTATCAATGTCTAACAAAGACGTTAAGGCAATCACTGAACACCCACACAATGCAGCCAGAGTATTAATATTCTTGGCAATACGTCCATGGCCTCAATCATATACACCTGGAACTATGCAAAAGTAAATAGATACTTTACAGGCAAGCGTGCTACATCTTAGATTACATCTCAACAACGGGTGACGAGGGAGGCAAAAGGGAGCATGTTAGTTAAAATAAATATTAAAAAACATAACACCATGCCTGTATTTTCTCGAAAGAGTCAGCAGAGGATTGTTTTACTCACACTTTACTATTACTTACGTTACATTATACGTGTCAATGGAGTAGGGAATATCACATACATATCTTCACGCCAGGTCCCTTACAAGGTAGACGGGGAGATACTATAAAAATTTAAATATAATATGATTACCTAATTCATCTACTCCGAGCCTGAAGTACTGTAAATTAAAAAGTACTATACATTCAGTAGGTTCCCTTTATTGCATGAACAAACATTAAATAGACAGTGTAAAAAATATTAAACTTCTCTTTACCTAAATACAAAAGTTTACGGGACAGTCTAAGAGAAAATTCTAACCGCAAAGGCGTAGAATTATAATTATTATTGTTTTTGGTATAAAAATTCCATTCCAATTTAAATAGAAACCGAAATAAGTAATTTGTTGACGCAGAGCATCATTAAATTGGTAGACTCGATGGAATGGCGAGATAACCTGAGCAGCGGGAATCCTCTAACAACATTTAAGTACATAGTGAATACTTTGGTTTCGCAGATAATCCGACAGATGGCGACACGTCTTTTCACACTTCTAGTTGTGAAAAACTAAATATATTGACATACAGAAGCGACATCTGAATATAATGTTATTCCTAACAATTTACATGTGTGCAGTTTTACTATTTTACATTACGAGCGTACTGAATGCCTATTGACATTCTCTACGATCCCTTGCTAAAATGAGTATTTACGACAACCGTATAAAACAATATAAGAAATTAAAATAGAATAAATAGTAACAGAATAGAATAAATAATAGTATATATATATACCAACTGTACATAAGTAGCTATTGCCTTTATCTACTACAAAAAATATTCTAATATTCATTATTCTAAACAAATTAAGATTTAATGCACTTTGTAGCCAAAACAAAATATGAAACGTCTAAGGGACCCTGATCTTCACTGTAATTGTTTACATTTTCAAAATATTTAAAATTTAACCATATTCTATAGCTGCATTTTTACATAACAAACAGTAAAAAATCTCAATGTTTTTTTTAATAACTAGAACAAGTTTCCGACGGCCCCACAGTCGCTGTTGGAGACTCAAAACAAAAATGAACCAACCATGACCTAAAACCTACAAACCTCCTACACTCAGTGTTACGGTCTCTAGAAACCAAAATATCAAAATCATCATCAGCCTATCCGCCTGTGTCCGTGGTGCAACATCGTAAGCAGCATCTCAAACCAGGAGCTGCCTTCCTACAATATTACCTGTCCGAATACGATGACACCCGAAAACGAGGCACGATTCGATCGCGTGTGTCGTACATACACAACGAGGGAGCTATCGGTCTGACAGTAATGCGTCCTTGCTAATTTGCTTCAATAGAAGTTTAATAGCGGCAATAATAACAACGTTTGTTCGCGCTATGATTTTTACTTAGTCTTTTCTATGTATATCTGCAATGCTGTTCACGGTAAGTAGCAAATGCCATTGTATCAGTGGCTAATGGTGTCTGCTACCTACTCATTCAATAATAAATAACATCACGCCTGTAACACACGAAGACGTAGACAGAAGAATGCAGAATACTCCCACGTCTCACTAGTTACGTTCCGGCACACTATGAAATAGGTGAGCTTGTTGTCATATTTCCATACTCTGAGCTACTATTAGAAAATCTACAAAAAATTCAGTAACACCCGACCGAGGATTTGAATTTAGGACCTCGCGGTCGGCCGTAGCGCCTACAACCAACACGACCAACGAGGCAGTAAATTAAACAAATATACTGAATGATAGACAAAACATCGCATACTTCATGAGTTAAAAATATAAGCCGGTGACGTTACAATTCAATTTGATGTTATTGACCTCGATCGTGTTATCTAAAGTTATCAAAATGGAAATGAGTAGGTAATTGTTAAATGAGATGTTCCCTAACGCAGTGCCTACACCACTTGCAATGTCGCAAGTTAATTCGTGGTGAATTGTTCATTTCTGTATCGTTGAAATCTATAGACTACTCAATTTTTACGTGACAAACAACAAATCCTTATGCTAGTTACCTACAAACTATATTCCCACTAACAGTCAGGGTCACTAACGGCTGGTCAAAATACCGACTGAATGAAATGAATTAAAATTTTAAATCTACGAAATATTTAATAAGCGATTTTGTCCGTTATTTGACGTTCTACAAATTTAAAAATATAAGAACGTTGAGTAATCTAAATATTTCAATTCATAATGAGATTAGAATGACATGACACAAATTATTTAGAACAGACATCAATAAAAATATCGTTGTATTTACACGCTTATCGTGACCTTTTCGTGAACGTTTGAAAAAGTTGACAGATACGAGTACATAACCGTTTCATTTTTAATTTGCCAATACCAAATACGTTTTATTCGAATTGTACACAATTCAACTAGGACTCATAAACTTTCGCCAAGTACCTATGCAATGGGCAAACCAATATATAACCAAAAACAGTATAAACCGTTTAAAATAAGACATTACATGTACGAATAATATAAGGATATTATAAAACAGTAAAAAATAAATTATTCAAAAATGATCTTGACCACTCTTACTTTCGCCGTTTCGATTCTTTTCACAAAGATTCTAAAGATTAACTTCAAAAATCATGAAATTCTTGAGGCGTATTTTACGGATGGCCAAGACATTTTTACAGCCAGACCAGTTTTCGTCAGACGAAACTAAATTAATTCATCATCATTATTATTATTATTCTATCATACCTCGGTTCATTTGCTTCATCCATACAGTGGTCGTATGTATGTATGTGTATCCGGTGTTCGGTACATTAATGGACATGTGCAGCCGTACATGGCGTAAACGAACATTAAGCGACCACGTCGCTGATCTATACAGAGATCGGTGGTCCACATAGAAATCTTTGTCGTTGTATGGCTGCGTCGGCGTGGCCTTACAAAAAAGGCGCGAGTTTTATTAACAGACGCGCGCCGACTGCTCGGGCGTGCCTTACAATACGAAGCTATTATGTCAACAATATAATACGAATGTATGAATTATTGTCTGCCTGCTTCGTTGGTCGTGTTGGTTGCAAGCGCGACTGTCCATCGGGAGGTCCTGGTTTCAATTCCTGGGTCGGGCGCTAATAAATTTTAATTAATTTATATTTTCTATTTGTGGTTCGGAGTCTGAAAATGTACTAGAAATATAACCTCCACCACACACAAATATAATACCACCTCTTGCATAGTGGGGCGTAAACTTAACGTGTGAAACGTGGAGTGTACTTCACTTTTCTGCCTACCTCTTCGCGTATTACAAGCATGATGTTACGTTAAAGATTAACAAATTATTGTTCATTATATTTAAACCGGTAACTCTTATTGCAACAATCTTGTCAACTACATCAATGCTACGTAATGCGCAAAGCACGGATAATACAAGGACAATTAACATACTGCCATCTGGTGGCACACTGCGCAAAACCAGCGTGTAAGTAATCGGATAATCGTTTTCTAGCCAGAGAGTGAACAAACACTCGTGCTCATGACACAAATATTTGTAAAGGTTGATAACGGAACATGACTCTGCTGAGCAGTGAGCGTCAGTATAACGACTCGGCCAACGCGACCCGTTCAGAAATAATCGACTAATACTAACTTATAAGACCACGGACAGAAAATAAAAGCGATAAAATATAACAAACAGGTGTGGTGTTTCTCCTAGTGTACCAATGTCTAACCTCTTCCGTTTCCTCTGAAATCAAAACAGTAACTGTCCTATCTAATATTACCTGTCATGTTACAGGTTATCCAGTAATGTGACAGATATGTGACAGACTACGTGTTAGAACTACTGATGTTTTGTCTTTATCAGTATATGTTCGTAAATTATCTGCCCGTGATCATGTCTTTTAGTCTGAAACAAGATGCTTTAATAAGTGTACTGCCCCGGGCAAACCTTAAACATGTTTTACAATCTAAGATAACTATTAAACATGGATTTATGTAAGATACATCTTTCCTTTTATCCGATGTTCCTCAGTACGCAATAGTTTCGTGCTATATACCGTGCAATCACCGTTATTTATCATTACCATTATTCATCATGCACCGTTTTATTTTTATATCAACGATATTTTAGATTAGTTCCTTTTAAATATCAAATAATACAATGGAAGTAATTATACAACTAATACACAATCGAGTGGAGTTAAGCGTTAATTATTCAAATGATATACGATTCCAATGCTTTCAAACTAGTACGTAAAATTGTTTTACATTAGGATTATCGATGTATGTAAATAAACATGATTACTATTCTGTATTTTATGTTTAATTTAAAGTTTCATGAGAAAAAAATATTGATTGAATTTTATTGCTACGACGAATACCAGAAATGACATCAGCGTACTTTGACGAAACTTATTGGATTATTGGTAAAAATTTACCGATTGTTCGCATTATGTACGGAGCGTTAGTTCAAGCACTTTACATGTGCGAAGTATGAGCTTTGAACAAAATAAAAGCTAATTCGTCGAGCCATTCCTATGTATCGATTTGTTCGTCAGAACGCAACTGATTTGGTTCTTTTTTTAGATCTGGCTGAACTATTAAAAGCGTTTTTTTAACAACAAACTAATACATTTTTGTACCTACCGTAAATATCTATTTTGGAAAAACATCATTTTTCAATCACCTTTCATAATTATATTTTGCTCTCAATATTGCACCAAATTATGTTGGAATTAATACAACGTCCGTTAACTTCAATATAAATGTCATAATAACACATTAGTAAAATATTTTTAACCATCATTCTGTCATTAATTAAATGACATTTTATACTAAAAAAAGTTTAAAAGAAATTAAAACTGTATAAAATGAATTTTGGTGACTGTGAAACGATAATTATTATGTCATTAATTAAATGACATTTTATACTAAAAAAAAGTTGGAAAGAAATTAAAACTGTGTAAAATGAATTTTGGTGGCTGTAAAACCATGATTATGAAACTATACTTAACAATAATAATACAAGCATTACAGAATAATATAGGTAAGTACCTATCCAGAAGTTTTTTTCTAATTAATGCGTGGCACAGTTAACTATATACATATATTGAAGTGTAAAATGAAAGACCCGCTCCGATATTAAGGCTCGTTTATTGCTGCTGAATGACATTACATATATTGCATATTGCACCTTGAATCTAACGCAAACACACACAAATACATACCTTAAGAATACCATAAAATAATCTACGTAACGTAACTACACGCCTGTAATCCCCGAAGAGGTAGGCAGAGGAATGCAGAACACTCCCATAAAATAATAAAATAAAATATGTAATAACAAAAAAAACATGAAAATGAAAATAAAATAACCATCTCTACAATATTTGAATAAATTATCAGTGTGATTGTTATGAATTATTTTGTGTTGCGGACGTAAATATCGTGGATAGGGAGACCAGAAACAGGGTGGTTGACCGCACCCGTCAGCCGAGGTAGTTCGCCCACCAATAACAACGATTCAATTTATGTTCACGTATTGATATTTTATTCCCACATCGGCCGGGCGAGGAATTTTTATACCTACATTTGTAGTTATACCGGGACGCCCTTTTTGACTAGTATTTTCCATGTAGCAATGAATTTTCTCTTTGTTACATGTTAATAAAATAATATTTGTTAACAGGTTTTTTTATTCATGTTACATTTATTTACGTTAGAATATTTATGTAAGTTTAATATTTTCTCCCTGACTTTACACATTATCAAAATTAAAAACCGCTTACGTTGAATCCATATTTGAAAATAGTGTTGAGAAATAACCTTCAATAATTTATTACTCTACATCCGAAACAATAGCTTGGCGCCAAATATTAGGCCAAATGCCAAATTGATTAGAGGATTTAAAGCAAAATGTTAGCACTTTATACTATACATCGATGTATATTTAACTATATTAATTTCATAAAATTAAATAAACGAAACGATGTTATGTTTGAACGACTTCATAATAAATGAGTTGTCATTTGCTTATCGCCTATCTATATTATCCATTCATAACAGTGAGTTAAACTGATTTTCTGCTGTATTCCTACTAAAATCGTATGTAATGTTAAAAAATATCACTTAATATAATTATCCTTCTTAGCCAATATTTAAAAATGCTCTATATATAAATCATATTCACTATAAATAGAGCTCAAATCATAGAGTTGATATAAAAAAGAACATTATTATATTTTAATCATTAATATACCGATAAGAAAGAAAAGATTGTAAAGAAATTCATTGCTTTAAATACCGGCATATACTATATGAAAGTGTACAGAACTACATTGAAGTGACCTAAATATATCTCGGAACAAAATAAACAGGTCGGGCGCGGCTAGCTCGCTATCTAGGTACAGAGCTGACGTCCACTTCTACATATATATAACGCGAACATGTGAGTAATCGATAAAACACGTATACATATTACATGTAGGTATTGCCTACCTACGCTGCGCTCGTATTCCGGCCATCCGCATGTCGTGTGTCCAAGGATTACAGAAACGAATGGAGAAGAGTATAAATAAATAATAAAATAAAACTATATCGGTTATCACAATTATATATTGAAAATAATTTTAAAATATTTTTTTTACTAAATACTTGACTTGTTAATTTATAAATTGTGTGAGAATTGTCATTATCGATTGCCACATCGATTTCTGACCATAGATCTCCAATACTTAGGTTGTCTATTGATCTCAGCTGTCAGTGACATTTCGTCTTTTGCTTGAATCGTATTGTTGTATTCAGAAATGTGATGTGAATTTTGCACAATTTCGGCCTTCAGAATATCGTACTTATGTAATAATTCAATTTTCAGATTATGAGTCAGCCATGGATATATGTTGATGGATAAACAGAGACTCCATGACTACGATATTAGGTGTAATTGTAATTAGTGTAAAATATTTTTTTATTCGGAATCATGGTCTCAACTTTGCAACTTCAAGAAAAATATAACAAAAGTACGAAGTGTTTTGATAAGACTCCCTACGATTCTTTGTTCTTGTATAATTTTAGATATAAATAACAATGTTTTTCCTTTGCAGTTCGAAAAAATTTCTGCTTTTATTTAGATATTCCAGAACCCGCATTATACAGACCACTTTCACAGAGACTCCAGGATATGGGACTGGTAAGTTTGTTGACTTTTACCGCCAAAATCATACATAACTTGGAATCTATAGACGTTGCAGAATTTTTGGTTATGTATGTCTAATATAATGTGATTAAATCAGCAATCCCACAAATCACTAACGTTCATTGCCCTACTCGCTGACATTCTTAATTTTGTTACTTTACCTACGTTCCGTTTAGTTATATTCTAATTAATAGTTATTCAATTAATATGTTGATAACTTGCAATGCTATTTTATTTTGCTCTTCTAACGTTTATTCTACGTTAATATAAATTATTTTCATTAAACTATACTTATTAATTGAACATGTAAAGCCAACATTTTGCTATGTCAATTCTGCATTTGTAATATATGAATATTAATATGCAACGGAACGTTTACGAATTATCTAACCAATAGTAATCGTTCCCCCTTCCATACGACTACAGCGCCGCCAGTGTACGAGAAACAAACTAATGCAAAATATCTCCATCTTGTGTGACAGATTTGTGTTTGTTGTTACTTTTTCGATTTTACTCGGAAAATGTATATGAATGACAATAAAAAATATTAAATTCAAACCGTAACTGAACTAACACTACGTTCCGCATTTGTGAAAGTTTATAGTTGAAGAGTGCATTGTGATTCGTGGTAATTCTAACAGTGACGAAGTGCCCGTCTCAGTGACTAGTATATAGTTACTTATTTTTGTGATAAGCGGTGCGCGGGGGCCTCGCGGACGGCTTTTGTGTAAGTATATACGTCGTTCATTATTCACACGTGCGGGCTGGCACATCAATCGAGTCAGTATTATTAAGAAAACAGTTTAAAACATAGTTGTCTGACGGCCAGTTAGGCGCGTAGCTTGCATTCGATTTTAGGTCATCTTTTGTATGCTCGCGTTAGAGCTGCCGCCGCAGCGCGAAATGCAACGGGCCGAGGCCGCGCGCCGCGTTCGATCACGCTGCGTTGCACTATATCCATTTAAAAGCAGTTTGAAATGTAGTTTTCTTTGGCCTACGCGTGTGTATGCTTAATTTTTGACAGTTGATATTGCTGTCTCGACGTCAAGGAGATGTGATGCTTAAGTGAAAGTCATTAGGGTCGAAATTAGGATG
>DWEI01002122.1:0-14974 GCA_018245875.1 Mysoria ambigua | reverse complement strand
TTCAAAAATCGGTTATTTTACGGCTTCTGAACCATCTGTGTCAATTTGGGTACTCTTTGAAAAAACACCCGGTATGTAACTTTATAAAGATTGACATCTACATATAGATTTTCCACCAGTTGTCATACGGGAAAGTATTTCAATATGGAATAAGAAGCGCCCTTTTATACAAATGTTGATTCTATTCCATTGTATTAAAAATTTTCTTTAAAAGTGTAAAATTGCATATTTAATTAAAAATAAAGATCACTGATCACGTCCTCATCGATTATTCATCTACGCATTTTATGTTGTTTCATTATATAGATAAACGTACCTATTTTTTCAATAAATTGGTCGGTAGTAAACGTATGTATATTTTAATTAAACATTAGTCATCAATCCTTATTTAAACGTGAATCACTGGGTAATGTATTAAGAATAACAATAGATTCAACGTAAATGATGATCACTAATTTTTGTATCAAAAATATTTAAAAAATATAACATAAGGGTTCTTTCTCATATATCGTATAACTGTATGTATAACGTGAGCAGATAAAGTAAATGGACAACATTTTCAAAAGTCCGAAAACACACTAATATTTACATAATTGCGCAGTAAACAAACAGAAAATAACAAGAATATAGTTTTCTTTATATTTTATAGCTGTAAAACCACGCCTGTAATCCCCGACAAGGTGGGCAGAGGAGTGTTGTACATTGTCACGTTTTCACCTTTTACGGTTACATCCCACTATGGAATAGGTGGTGAGCCTATTGCCATTTACCGGGCACATTTCTTGACCCCGGAATAGTACGAGAAAATAGAAAATCTAAGTTATAAAAAAATTATAGGGCCCAACCGGAGAATCGAACCCAGGATATCTCAATCGGCAGTAGCTCTTGCAATAATCACGACTAATTAGTATTTTAGATTTATGAAATTACCAGATTTTTTGTTGAACAACAAATTAAAAAAAACTTTTGGGCTGCGTCTTATATTCAAATTTCTCGACAATTTAACGGATTGTGATCTTTGACGTGACTTTCAACGCATAATTAACATTTCTGTGTTGTGTATTGCCACAAATATAATGGGGCAAGCATTTTAAAATTACAATTGGCCAAAATAGTATCTTCTAGAATTATATTAGCTATATATTTGATTGGTTAAAATAATTACAATAGTTGCCTCTATTTTGTTATGGATTTTCTTCCATTCAGTAAACATTTAGAGTTGTATAATCTTCATAAAGTCCTTCCTTGAATACGATTTATAAACGTAATCACACACATGTGATCTCCGAAGAGGCAGGCGGAGGAATGTGCACTCACGTTTCACCAGTTACTAGTTAATATTATTTATAGGTAAGAAAAAACTAGAAAACATATTGAGAAAATTTGATTTAATATTAAAACTTCAACAAATTTAATAATAAGCAGCACCACAACCGCAACCAGGTCCATAACCGATGGCGGCGGGTGCGAGAGGTGCGGCTAGACCGGCTCCGTAGCCGAGCGTGCCGGCGATACCGTTGAAACCAACTGCGCCGATATCTTCAGCAGTGATGGTGACGGCTCCGTTACCGCATCCATAAGCCACAGCACCGGCACCAGCGGTGGGCAGAGCCCCCTCGATGGCCACGCTCCCGAGGAATGGCAGAGCACCGCTTACGGCCAGGATGCCTTCATATGCGTTCTCAGAGAGGACCGAGACGCCGGCGGGGATAAGGGGAGACGCGCTGGTTGTCACGAAACCTCCTCCATTAGATGCAGAAAACGCGGCCGGTCCGTAACCAGCCCAGGGAGCCCCACACGGAGCAGCAGCTACTGGGGCGGCACAAGGAGCGGCTAAAGGCGCCGCACAAGGGGCAGCCAAAGGAGCTGCACCCCAGGGTGCTCCATAGCCATAACCATCATACGCCCCAACCCATTGGGAAGAAATAGTCTGAAACATAATATTTAACACTTATTGTACGAGACCAATAAATCCTGAGCCTCGACAATTGGTGGAAAAGTTTTACCAGAATGCTCGTTAAATATACCCCATTTGTTATTTAAATAACTCATCGTTGAACATTCTAAAGCACTGTAAAATGCCCAATATAAATGTTATGACAATAGATTTGAAGTCCAAATAAAACGTAACTTCACGTCTGTAATCCCCGAAAGGGTAGGCAGAGGAATGCAGAACATTCCAAAAACTAATGTTCAAATTAATTAATTAAAAAATAAAAAAAATGTTTAAATTAATTAATTCTTAATTCAAAATGGAAATATTGGATGATTATAAAAGCAGCAAAAAATGATTTTTTATGGATTTAATGGATTACCTGGATGAGTAGAGCCTGAGCGCACACCAGAAGGATAGTCTTGATCGACATGTTTCTTTTTTTTTGACTTATTTTATTACAAAACCAAATGTTGTATTGATTTCTTTGTTGAATACCTCCCTTTATATACTTAAAGATGACTTCTTTATCAATACTTATGTCGTGTAACCGAAAATGTTACAAATCATTAGACATTATGAAACTATTAATTACATTTACTTTCATAATAAAATATTAAATATCTGTTGTAGGAATATGACATGTATAAGTAGATCATTTGAGGAATTTCAGCTTACCATGTCGGAGATAGAGTTTAAATCTTGTCGTTTGAGTTTACAAAGTTATCCAGGTTGTGAGATTAAATGTTACAATGATGAAGAAGGTAACAATGTTAAGGTAGCCGACAAATTATATTCAAACCAAACGAAAAGTTTTAAACCTATTTTTGTTAGTACGTAAATTTGAATGCAAAGTATAATCGTAAATTCCTCTTGTTGTAAACAAACAAATCTGAGCTGTTGAGGAACAACTAAACACGAATGTCTAAGTGTTAAATTAATCGAAAAATCCACTTGTATTAAGATAAAAAGCCAGGTGAAAGGATGTTAAAAATATATATGCTAAGATTTCGTTACATAATGGTCTATTATCTATCTGTATTATCTATATTATCTAGGCTTTGCTTAAAAAGTACCTGACGCGTTTTTAACAGGACGAATTGAAAAATCGGTGATTCATATCTCCGAATGAAACCCCGTAAGTTTTAATTTATTTACTACATGTATAATATTGAGTCACACGTGTATATTTACACTCATATTATAATTTTTATTGGAATATTATTATGTAATCATTTTACAAACGGAACAATTCGATGACTTTAATAATTAACAATTTGGCATAGCAGGACTCGCGTATGAACCAATTTTGGGCAGCTTGTTGAATTACTAAATTTAAAAATGTGAAATGGCTGCCTGTAACTGGTTAAATATTACTCATAATAATTTCTTGGACTAAACCCAGCACTATCACTACTAGGAGCTTATAAAATATTTTGTAATATCTTAATGTCTCATCTTCCGCACACTATTGTGACTTATGACACTTCTTAACGTAACTGACACTTCTTATTGACTATATTTTACTGATTACGTCTAAGGTAGCCATACGACTGCGAATCGAATTAGGAAATATACGCATGAATAATATTATTCTAATGTTATCAATCATTTCATCGTTAGTCTTCACTCAGAAAAAGAATTTAATCGAAATCATTCCTGTGCTTATAACAGTAAACAATACTTTATAGTTTATTTTTTTCGGCCCTTTTTATCCTTCTACTATGGACTGCCTCGTTGGTCGTGTTGGTTGCATGTGCGACTGCCGATCAGGAGGTTCCGGGTTCGATTCCCGGGTCGAACACTACAAAACTACAAATCTAATTTAAAATTTCTAGTAGTGGTTCGGAGTCTGGACATGTGCCCGATGCACGGCAATAGGCTCACCACTAACTGGTGAATCGTGGGAATGTTCTGCATACCTCTGCCTACCCCTTTCGGGGATTACAGGCGTTAAGTTACGTACTATTGAAATTAGGTATTTTTTATAAATGAGAGGGCAAAGCCATACTGTTAAATTTGATAACACTATTATATCAGACCAATTTGATAACAATAAATTAACAAATAATTAGAATTTGTTAATAACATTACGCACTTTTAAAATTACGTTTCCGTTTTTCCAGGTCACTTTTTATCAAGGAACGTTTACAAAATATGCTTAAGTAATTCAGTATATAAAAAGAAACAATTATATGACCCCAAAATCATTACCACCTGACACAGCAATAAAAATGTCTACTTGTACTTTTGTGCTCCTTCTTGTAACAGCTTGTTTGCATCAGGTAAACAAGCCTACCATTGTAAATTTAATTGACCACTAGTACCTAATATGACTAAGTTCAGCATAATTCACAGAACGAGGAAACAAAATATTATCCAAGTCGCTTTTGAATAAACGCATGGATTTATCTTTTGCGCAATCTGACTGCTTTACTTGAAGCGTCGTTATAACTGAAACTGGGTGAAAAAATAATTACACCGCATTTTTTTTTCAGGGTGCATTCAGCCAGTGCATCGGGCCGGCACCTTATGGTGACTTTGGCTTGTATGGTCCTGGACCATTAGCTGGCCCTTTCCCTGGCCCAGTAGGTCCGCTTCCGGTACCGACTTATGGTGGGTCCGGGATTGGTGACGTGGCTGTTGTTGGGGAGCTCCCAGTCGCTGGTACGACTGTCGTTGCTGGACAGGTGCCCATTCTGGGTGCCGTGGACTTCGGCGGTTTCGTTCCAGCCACTGGAGTCGTAACTATATCTGGAGCTTGCAGCTGCGGATGTGCCATTCCTTACGTATATTAGATTATTTATGTCGTTAATAAATTAAGTTGTTACATATGTGTACTACAGTGTTTGATTTAGTATAGCAAAAACATTCGGAATATTCTTTTCTTGGTTCTAATTGTTTTGCTCAAATTCTTCAACAGAAGTACGAAATTTTATAAACATGTTATTTGATTCCAAAAATTATCTGATTTAGTTTATGTATGATTTATAATTTAAGTATCAATTTTGTAGTCCCTGAGCAATTGCTCAAGAAATGGGAGACTTTTCGTATTTCTAGACATTATTTTATCCATCTTCTATTTTATCATCGCTGGCACATCAAATGAATAAAACACCTAAGGTTAATATTTTACAATAACTACTTATATATTATTATTGACTGAAAATTTCCGGCATTGTACGTACAATGACATACTAATAAAAATGTTAAATAATTGTATTTAAAATTGTCATGACATATACAATTAGTTAATAACAAAGGAATTTTGGTCAAATTCGAAGCCAAATCCATTTCATATTAATTCAATGAAGTGCCATTTTAAAAGTCAACTTATAAGTAGACGTATTAATTAGGTGCTTTATCTTTTATGAAACTAATAACCTTCCATTTTCAGTACAAATATCACCGTTTTTTTAATATTTTATAGACATTCATATTGAGAGTATTGTTTGCATCAAATCCTCAAATACTCAAGTCCTCAAATCTTTACATGTAAAAAGACTGATTTAATGTTCTTATATGAATTGTGTGCAAGGTGCGTTAATATACGTGGTTACAAGCGATTGCTCGTCTAGTATCAGCTAACTGTTTGCATGCAAAAAAGTCTACGATCATCAACCAACTATCAGTAGGCCTGGATTTCAGAAGTAGATTTAAACCTTTTTTAGACTCGAGGACGACCCCCGTAATGGAATGGACCCGGTGGAATGATTGAAAGGTTTATAGTGAGAATTAATAGTAATTGATTAAGTATTTTGAAATATTTCTTTCCAATTCTGTTTTGGTTTATCTGCAGTTTTAATTAAAAAAATGTAATGCGCATGATAAGAAATAAAATTTGCTAATCAAGTTTTTATTTGCATTCAATCAGTAGAACAGAGTCAAATTTTCTCAGTAGATATAACCAGCTCCGTAGGGACCAGCACAACCACAAGCGCAAGAGCCAGCGATGGAGACGGTACCAGCAGCGCAGACGGGGCCTCCGAACTCTACGGCACCGAGGATGGGCACCTGTCCAGCGACGAGGGTGGTACCGGCGACGGGCAGCTCGCCAGCGACGGCGACCTCACCGACACCAGCGCCGCCGTAGGCACCGACGGGTCCAGTGGCGAGGGGACCAGCAACGCCATATCCGAGGCCAGCGCCGAAAGGACCGGCAAGACCGGCGTAGCCGGGCCCGATGCCGTAAGCTCCGCCACAGCCACCACAACCTCCGATTCCAGCACCAATGTACTGGCTGAAAGCGGACTGCAACGGGAAAATGTATATTCATGATGATGTTTGTTTTACATAAGCATAAGCTAAAATCTGTGCAATTTCCAAATCCCCCCTTTTCATTATAGGCATTAATTGCAATATAAATTTAAATATCGAATTAGGTACCTATAAACTAGTTATTAGTAACCGTAATTGTTGAAGGTTTAAAACAAATCTAGTTTGAAGGAAATCCAAAATAATCGAGGTTTTGTATATTTTTATGATAAAAGAATCCATATCACATATTAATTATGTGAAAAAGAAGAAAAAACATTGTTATAATTACTTCAATTATAAGACGTTCCAAGGTATGATCTGAAGATTGCGATTTGGTTTGAGCATTGAGATGTCATATATATTTAAAGACACCTTGAACAGCAAAAAAGATAGAGCTTGTGGAATATCTTCACTTAAGAAATATTAAGGTCATAGCGTTATTTAACTTTACAGGGAACAGCGATACATTAAATTAATTCTTTGCAACATCGTAAAAGAGTACAAAAGAGTTCACAAGTAAGTAAAAAAACATTACCTGGATCAGGCAAGCCTGAACAGCGAGGATCAAGAATGCGAAGGAGGACATGTTTGTTTTCAATGTAGACAAATGTTTACACAATGATCCGTTCGTTGAATTCGATGCTTTTATACTAAATGACCTACTTGTTGTAGTACTAGTTTCGTAAAGCGCCCGTACGTGAGATTAGGTCGGTTCAACGCCGATTCACGTATTTGACCTAATTCTGTCACGGTATCGTTCGTTTCTCTGCTTGCTTATTGTGTTCAAAAATAATGGAAATTAATGAAATTATTCTTCTGTATCACTATCTACAAATTGAACACAATCATCATATTATTTTTCTTTACACGATAATTGTTCGTATGTGCACACACACATTTCTTAAAAACTCCATATTTAGGTCAGTTTGAACGTTATCAATTCGATTAGTATCGCCGAAAACTCAGAAAATAATTTCGACGACGAAAAACGTTTTTTCAATGAGACAACGTTTTAATGATCGGAATGTCTTTTTATATTAATATAAAGTGGACATTAGTAAGACAAATACTCCATCATCATCATCCTTACAGCCCATTTAATCCCATAACTTGATATAAGTCTCCCAAATATCGCTTCAACTTAAGGTACTCAGTTTTTTGATCCTTATCCGGTCCCTTGCAGGTCAAGAATTGTTCTAATATGTATTCATTTCTGTGTAAAGGAAGTAACAAAAGGGCTGCCAGCAATAACGAAAAGCACGGCCGGCCATACACTTCTAGCACGAATATTGAGGGGGACTGCAGAATTAGGACTATTAGAGTTGGCTTTGTTAGTATAGGACATTAGTAAGATTATTCTTTACTGCCAAATTGGTAACAAGTTACGCAGAATACTCACTCTTGTTATCGTCAGCCATTTCAGTATGTTAGCATGAAGTGCAGTTAGGATCAGAATTCATGGTATACGAAATTGTTGACTGAAGCATTATTAGTAGAGGTCACTTGGATGTATGAGAAAGGGAAATGAAGCGGTGCTATTTATCTAGATAAGCCAGAAACATATTTTACCATCTAACGAAGTGTTACATCCACCTACTGTTGTATTTGATGCCTCGTAATGTGTATACTTAAGATTCATATTTTCTGATTGTATAATTCACATTCATTAAATTAATATTTTTTGAATGTATAATTAACATTCATTTAAATGAACGAGCATTTACGATGAATTTATTGAGAGTAGAAGAGCTGAGAATAATGTGTCAACACCATAGCTAATAAAAATCAGAGATCTCTGTTTTTTTGTAGTTAAAATACCGGTCAGATTATGATTTTTTTATAAAATTCATAGTTATTCAAATTAGGGATGTTTATAATTGCACAACAAAAATAATATCACCGCATTGAAAAAGAAATTTAAATTTTAACTGCGTATTATCAATAAAAAAACAACATATTGATGTGTATTCGAAGCGAATGAACTCACGTACTGTTACCCAATATACGAAAGTCAGATGTAAAAAGTGTCGGCGAATATTCATATAAAAAGCATTTCCGATTCGAGAAAATCATTCTGAGTCGCCCACTTCGAATACAATTTACATCAACATGTCCGCCTTCGCATTCCTTCTCCTCTGCATCCAGGCTTGCCTGGTCCAGGTAAGAATAATCATCCTTCTTTACTCTATTTTTTTCTAATGATTCTTCAATATCATTGAAAACTTAATGTAATTTGTGGAAACTAACGTCCGTCAGCTATTTCAGTTAATTTCCAATAGAATTATATTTTTCATAAAAGCTTGTAACAAATATTAATCTGAAGCATAACGATCAAACTATTAAAGAAATTTTGAATTAATTACATCCAACATTGACACGAAATTTACTTGATTATATTATTGTTTACAGAATGTTTTCGGTGCCAGTCTGTACGGCACCAGATTTGGTCTCAATAGTCCGTTCGGCAGCGGTCTTGGCTACGGCTTCAGTGGTCTCGCTGGCAGCCTCGCCAACCCCCTCGCTACTTCGCTAGCCGTTGGCCCTGGTTACGGTGGTGCTGGCGTAGGCGAGGTCGCCGTCATCGGCGAGCTGCCTGTCGCCGGAACTACTCTGGTTACCGGACAAGTGCCCATTCTTGGTGCCGTGGAATTCGGAGGAGCTGTCTGCGCTGGCGGTAGTGTGACCATCGCTGGCTCTTGCGGTTGTGGCTGCGACGGTGTATTTGGCTCCGGGCTCACAGGTGCTGGTCGCTATGGCGTCGGTCCTTTTGGCGCTGGTCGCTTTGGAGCCGGCCGTTTTGGCTCGGGATACTTCTTTTAAGGAAAGTGTAATTAGAAATGATTTTAACTGGAAATATACGTAATCAGTATTTATGATAATTGATGTTTTTTTTATTATATCTATATAAGTTAGTATAAAATTTGCTATGATAACAATAGCCAACTTTATGTATAAGATTATTTATGACACATATCTCATGAAATAAAATGAGTATTAGTAAAGATAATATTCATGACATTGTCAATTGGCTATAAGTAATATATGCAAGAATAACACACACCTACAGCTCCTACACCTGAAACCTTTTTCTCTTACATATTGGACGTAATTACTACTTTTTGTAACTCATTCACTGCATACACATACACATGTTTCTCTTTTAAACAAACTTCAATCTCCTTCTACCTTCCAGCCTCGGTAGTCAAACTCGTTGATCAATTAGTTCCGCTGGATGAGTTTGTGGCTCAGTTGGCAAGGTGTATGTACGACCGAGTCGACAACGGACCACTTGCTCATCTCAGGGGCTTCGCGCCTCTACAGGCTCGTCCCCCTGACGGCCGCCCGCTACCGCGGGAGCTAGAGGAGATAGACGAGGCTTAAGCAGCCACAGGTCGACGAGTGACGACCACGGCACAAACATCGCCGTAGGCGGGGTGAAATCACCGGGGGCAGTTGAACCCCTGAGTCTGACCGGGTAAAGAGGGAGTCCTCGAGGCCCGCAACCTCGTTGCAAGCGGCGACTACACGCCGCGGCGACGAACGCCAAGTCAGGATCAACTAGTTGCGAGTGCGACTGGCAACCTAAAGGTTCGGAATTCGATCCCCAAGTTAGGTGTTATTGGATTTTTCTAACTTGAAATATTTGGTAGTTCTCGAAATCAGATTTTTGCGTCCGATGTTCGGTAATAGGCTCACCCATTATTCTCTTGTGGGACGTAAACATAACTGATGTAACGTGAGAGTGTACTAGACTCCTCTACCTAACGGGACGGGAATTATAGGTGTAATGTTACGTCACATACAGATTTTGAAATGAGGCCAAAAAACAAATTGTAGTCTTATACTCAACATCGATTTTTGAAGCACCTCCCATTCCGGTCCCAGATCCATTTATCTTTACTAGCGAAGACCTTCCATTTACCCCAACTTCTAACCAATCCTAACTGGATTGGTTAGAAGTTAGTTTTTATTATTTGCACACAGAAAATAACAGTTTTTATTGTTTTACTATTATGATTCTTTTATTTAATAAAGCAGTTGTGATTCGATGGAATTTTGGTAACACGGAGGATTTGTGTATCTCTTAATCAACTAATTAAAAATCTACTATCAGCATGTATCCGATCTAAATCTACATAAAATATATCTACAAATAATTTACAGCGATTATGATTTTTACATATTCACGAAAACATAGCTAAATAGCGGATGCTTTGAGTCTAAAATTTTTAACAAGTAAATATTTACTAAGCAAATAGTTGAGATACATCATGGTAGTATTCCCACTAGAAAGCAGCTACCTCAAGATTACATTAATGTATTTCCAACAAATTAAACGCTGTATCTTATGTTTGTGATCTAAACAAATGAATGAATAAGCGATTAAATGAATTAACTAATAATTAAATGAATGAAATAATAAAATACATGAAGTAATTGAATATTTTTTTTATTTAAATTGACATTATGAGATACAGAAAAAATAAGTAACTAAAACATCAACATAATTAAATCTGTACTCTTGGACGATATAAAACCTTTTTTTTTGTTAACGGGGGGGAAACCTTCAAAAACCCGGTACCCGGTATCCTGGGGGAAATACCGGGTTATGTGGGATTTTCACCGCACTAAAACCACCCCGGTGGCCCTCCTAACGCTAATAGGAGAATAGGAGGACTCCGGGATCTCCTGCGGAACGCACCGGTGCCCTCCCAGCGTTGCGCCCCAGCAGGCCCTTCGTTTAGGACGGGTCCAATGCCGCGTCCCACACCCTCTCGTTTTCACGAAGGTGCGCGGCCACACATACCGTCGTTCTTCCCGGGTTGCTGACAGCGGGTCGAGCCCCCACTCTAGCCGCTCGCAACCCCGAGGGACAAATTAAAACCTAACAAAGCGCAATACAACGTACATTTCGACTGTATGCCGTACACGTACTTTAAATACTTAGTTTCTGACCTTTGACTTGGTTTTTGACCTTTGCCTCGTGTTTTGACTAATTTTATCAAGCCTGGCTCTAAAACTTAGCTCATATTTCTTTTTTTATTATTTGCTACAACAGATAGTATTACACGCCTTCAAAGACGTGTGAAGTCTATCAATGCACACTTGATTATTCTTCTTATTCCTAATGAAGACTCATTCCCATGATTGATTGATAAAATGGGTACCGTTAATGGAGACAAAAAAGGTGTTGAAAAGGAAAATTGTTGAGGAGGGTTTACTTTCTGATCTCGCTAGCATTTCTCAATTATATTTGATTGCAACGAATCTTTTGGCAGATATACATATTTGGAGCATGCATGATGGTCGTTAACGTGGCACCACCAACGTAAAATATTTTATTACAGATGTGATTCTACGTCCTTACTACGTTCATGTAACGACCACTTCGGGAAAGACAGGCGTGATGTTACGTTTTTTTTTTAAATATAGTACAACATATTGACCGACAATTTATAGATCTTTGGTGTAACATGTAAAAATCTATAGTAAAAAACGTAACGTCACGCCTGTAATCCCCGAACGGGTAGGCAGCGGAATGCAGAACTTTCCCGCGATTCACCAGTTACGTTTACGTCCCACTATGATATAGGTGGTGAGCCTATTGACATGCATCGGGCACATATCCAGACTCCGAACCACTACTAGAAAATCTAAATTAGAAAATATATATTGCCCGACACGGGAATCTAACCTGGACCTCCCGATCGGCAGTCGCACCTGCGACCAGTACGACCAACGAGATAGTCTAATCTAAATCTATAATATATTAAATAATGAAAAATTAACTAACGACAAAACAGATATACAGTATGAAAATTAATGTTTGTCGGTGTCTCAACTCAACTAACTCAATACAACAATTTTCGCCAAAATTGTAGATATTAGCTGATAGAGGAGTTTGTTTGTTTATTCATATAAAAATACCGTCAAATTTAGAAGAAGCATAAAATTAGCGTTATTTGGCAGTCTGTGCTCTCTGCCTACCCTGTGCAGATTTAGCGTGATGGTATAATAAACAATACTTACGAGTATGTACAAACAGACATGATGAGACGCTTATAGTCCGGACTTATTTGCGGCTTATAATTTTTATGTAAAGTTAAGCCGTACTGTCTGCAGAAGCTTTTAAGTGTAAATTAGTGAAAAAAATTACCACAAGCATTTCCGTGTATCGAAAATCACGTAAATTAGATGTTGCCAAAAATTTTTGTTAAGTAATTGTCAAACTTTAACGGATTCAAAGATGGTTTCTGAACGTCCGCCGGAAAACTTGGTCAGCGACCTGTATCTCACCGATCTGCACCGTTGTTTCTTGCTTATTGCGAGACCTCAAAGGAAAGAACTATGCGCAACAGACCGAAGTAAAAAGGGTCGGAGGCAGATAACAAGAGGTCGTCCTTTAAACGTACAATAACAATGTTATCACGAAGCATGTCGTGTTCGAATACAAGAAACTCACGTATTATTGCTCAATGAGTATTAATGTCGGGAGAAGAATTAGGTGAACATTCATATAAAAAGGATCTTAAATTACAACGAATCATTCCGAGTACACGTGCTTCGAATAATTCAACATGTCTGCCTTCGCATTCCTGCTCCTCTGCATCCAGGCTTGCCTGGTCCAGGTATGTATTTTTTTCTTCGTTTTCTTTGTCAAATATTAGCCAAACTGTGTATATTGGTACCTTGCTTCAACTCGGTTTACATCTTTTGTTTACTTAGCTGGTTTATTTTGTTTGAAGCATCTGGTTTGTGGCATCTGGTTCACGAATATACTAAAAGTTACCGCTTCCATGTTCAACATTAACCGTGCATCTAAATTTGATTACTCGTTTGCAACTATCTTAACTAAAAACGAAAGCATTGAGTTTTATAAAATAACTGTTCATTAATGCTGCATGGACAAATAATCTAGCTCATACTCCTGGGCAACAGAAGCTTATAAATCCATAAAAATTGGTATATTTGCCCTAGAAGTAACTTTGCATCCTCGAGTGTCTACTGAAAAACGACTAACTTCGCAGTTATCAGGTCAATTTACGCTAGTACTGCATTTTTATGGAGATTAAACAATTTAGTGTTAACAATAAATTGTTTCTAAGAATTTCTCAACTTCATTGACGTTACCACAATGGATATAACTGTTTGCTAAGCAAGCGGTACCGAAGAGCTTACTTCTAAAAGGGCACTTCATATTTCCTGATAGAGTTGACCGAATAGTTGAACATATTAATCTACATCATCATCATTAGCATCATCGTCAGTCTATCTCAGTCCACTGTTGGACATAGGCCTCCCCTAAAGAGCGCCATTAGTCTACAATAGTGATTGATTTTTTTTCTTACAGAACGTTTTCAGCCAGTTCATTGGAGCTGATATTTACGGCCCCAGAGCTGGTGCCTGCGGCTGCGGCGGTATTGGACTTGGTTATGGCTACGATGGCCTTGCTGGTCCCCTCGGCGCTGGCCTCGGATATGGTGTCGCTGGTCCCCTCGCCACCGGACCCGTCGGTGCCTACGGCGGCGCTGGTGTCGGTGAGGTCGCCGTCGCTGGCGAGCTGCCCGTCGCCGGTACCACCCTCGTCGCTGGACAGGTGCCCATCCTCGGTGCCGTCGAGTTCTGCGGACCCGTCTGCGCCGCTGGTACCGTCTCCATCGCTGGATCCTGCGCCTGTGGATGCGACGGTCTTTATGGTGCTGGTCCCTACGGCGTTGGCCGTCTTGGAGCTGGATACATCTACTAAAAACAAGACACCCGTCTCGAAATGAATTGAAAATATAATACATTGGCATTTTTAAACATTTGTTTCTTCCTGACAAATTATTTCTAATTTAAAAATATTGTTGCTTTAACAGTTCAGTGTAATTACTACGCCTATTACAAACTGTACATTGTTTTGATATTGGCAATGTGTGTTACCTAGAACGGAGGCAACAATACGATTGCGTCATCTGTTAGAGGAATAACATCCGCTCTGTATACCTTACAAATATATTTATTACATTTACAGAAAAGTGGTCGGCAAAGGCCATTAGGAGGATCACCTTATTGACACTCATACACATGTGTATAAAAATACCAGTTTATCACATTATTAATATATTCAAAGAATTGTAACACGATCACAATGATTAGTTTGCAAGTAAGAAAAGATTGATGCTCCACTGATGTGTTCACGTGTAGGTGATTACATACATATATACATATCTTCACGCCAGATCCCTCACGAGGCAGGCAGGGGGCAGCGAGTGCTAAATATCTCTATACTTACGCACCTGTCGCGTATCTTATCTACATCACGTTTTTCATACATGAATTGATGCCAGAATTGTTATAGAATTTTAACTTTAAAGGTAGCAATAAATAAAAAGGTATAAGGAAAGGGTTCAGAATTTCTTTGACTGTCATTTTCATGTTAACGGCAAGAAAAGAAAACTTTCAATAACTTTGAGTACATTTAAACAACGTTCTAATACATAAGTAGACTTAATACTTTTCGTTACAAGTAAATTTTTACTAAATGTTCTTAATATAAATTTCTGTCCAATGAAACGACCAGAGTAATACATGTTAAAAGACCTTGAGAGATTTTTTATAAAAGATAATTACATATATATGTTTTAGAAAGAAAATGCAAAATTTCCTTAAGACCTAATTGGACATTGACATTATAAGACCAAAATATTTTTATGCCCTTCAATTGATCTATCTATTCAACTTTGCTTTCTTAATTAGAGCTCGAAATCAGTTCAGCAATTCATCAAAGGTTGCGACTGCCGA
>DWEI01002121.1:0-14975 GCA_018245875.1 Mysoria ambigua | reverse complement strand
GACGTAAACGTAACCGGTGAAACGTGGGAGTGTTCTGCATTCCTCTGCCTTCGGGGATTACAGGCGTGAAGTTACGTACTAAACACACGCGCAGCGAAACATTCCAATTCAGTGTTCATAAATAGTAAAAGAATTTTATTACACAAGCGTCTAGACGCGACGCAGGCGGACCGGACCTTTGTACTAACGTCACAAGTTCCACTGCTGCCTGAGATGTGATGCACGCGATTGTACGTACTTGTCTAGCAACCATGCGGGGGATGTTGTTTTAAAAATGTCAGTTATATAAAGATCTGTTAAAAATTGCTAATATAAAAAATCATTTTTTTTTAGTTTCACCCACACCAAATGCGTGAAACACAAGTACGATATTAATGGAAAGCAGGTTTACCAATGGTTCGATGTCCCCAATTATTACACTACATAGTTAATGAAACAGAAGAAATCTGCAGTCACCTTAACAATGACGCTATCGGACATAACTACCCAAGGATGGAGTTACGCACAAAAAATGTTTAATAAAAACGACATTGATTCTAGTTTTTCTGAATCAAGCATTCGAATATGCAACTCGACCCACTTTACAGTTGCTCAACATGTAATGTAATTTTTATTGGTATAAAAATGCTAAATAATGATATGAAAAATGGTAAATAATGGTAAATAATGGTAAATATGGTAAATAATGGTAAATAATGGTAAATAATGGTAAATATGGTAAATAATGGTAAATATGGTAAATAATGATATTTTGAAGAAAATTTAATAAGCACTTTCAGAACACGACAGGAGGAAATACAGCATTCTAATTGAAGTTAATAAGCTTTAATTGAAGTCAAAAAGCACCTAGAGGAGGAAAAGTTCGGCCGCGGAGTTGACAACACATGTGTTCTCTTTATATCATTCACAACAGGGCACTCGAAAAACAAAGTTTCAAACTACATTGTATGTTCACCCACCAGTCTTACAGAGCAAATCAGAAGATAGTTAAACCAGTTTCGAGGTAGAGAGTGAGGCTTGGCAGGATGCCCTCCGGCTGGGCGGACTTACTTCCTAACTGTATCTATTCTTAACAGCCCTGTTCGTCCTAGTATGTGGTCGTGTAGACTGTAGCCCTGTAGTCTAACTTAACTGATGATTCAGAGGTTGCGGGTTTCATTCCCATATAGTGCGAACCTTACACAATTGCGTATTAGTTTATGAAGTCTGAGCTACTTATATACTTTTCTTGCTGTGTGCAGACATTCCTGATTTTTTAAGAGCAGGAATTGATAAGAGTAGGAAACCGTTCATTGAACAAATGTGATGTGAGTGTGTATACACGATTTGATTAATCACACGGTCAACTCATTATTTACGTTTCTTTAAGACGGTCCCACTAGTTTCAAATCTGTCTGAGCTCCTTCTTAAGCTTACACCGATTATATTTAAGCGACTCATTCTAATCCAGCGTTGCTGGATTCAAATCTAGGGTTACATAGCGTTAGATGTTTCTAAGTAAGGACATCTAATAGTGGCTCCGAGTCTGAATAAGTACTCTGTGTAGGGTAACAGTCTCATCCCTTATTCCATGGTAGGACGCAAGCGCACCTGATGAATCGTGTATGAATTCCATATTACACTCCTCTACCGACCTCTTCAGGGATTACAGCCGTGATGTTACTGTTTCTATTTAGAATACAATGTACAGTAGTACGGTTAAATCATACGATTGAATAAAGAAGCGGCATTTGTATCATTTATTTTGTTTCAGCATATTATTCCATTGGTACATTGTTGGAGGTTTGTCCATGATAGACGGTACTTGCCATAACTCACCATCCATTACAAGTAATTTACAACTCTTCATAATAAATTATGCACACATGAATGCACGATTAATATACAATTTCGATTGTTTAATATTATTTCGTATAAATACATGTGATAAAAGATATGGGTACAGATTCGTAACAATGTATAAACGAGTGAACAATTTCGAACGGTGTTAGATTTTAACACTAGAATAATCGTTAATTATAGAAAAAACGTTCAATCAATTGGTTACATAGATATGTAGCACGGAGCTCAATTGGCTCCAGGCGCTCGCTTAAATATTTACAATACATACACATGAAACGTAGTACATAATATATAAAGCTAGTACCACATTAACCGGATGTAGATGTCACTATCTGTTACGGTTCGCTATAAATTTTGCGAGCAATAAGAATCACAAAACACTTATCCGTCCAAAATGCATTAATGCTCGCAAAACTATCGGTTCAACATTTAAATTGTAGTTATCTATGGAACAAAATTAACTAAATGTTCACAACAATGTTCACAGTTTTGTCGCGTATAAAAGAACATTCTAGTAGGTACTAGCTTTACCAACGATTGTGGACTAAGCAGCGTGGCTAAACATGTCACCATTAGTTTAAAATGGTTATCACTAGGAATTGTAAGCTAATTCTGAATTTATATATTTATGTGTAAAGTTTTAAATACGCGAGAAGTTTTGTCGGATAGATACGAAGCAATATTAATTACTTAATATAAGTAGAAACCCCCGTACGAAGTGAACATCACGAAGTAATCTACAACCAAGCGTTCTTACCGATCAATATGTACAACAACAATATTAGAACATTTATATAACATTCGGGCCATAATAAACAACACGCAGCCTACGCTTGCGATGTACATCGACGGTGAAAAGTTTCATTATTGATTCATCCCTTATAAATATTGATGAAATATAAACGTATGTGATACACATCTAATAGATTTTATTGCGCACACCAAGATGTGCATCGCAAGCGTTGTATTCGAACAAGTGCTCGTACACACATGCCTATGTATAATATGTATATTAGCATATAGCGTATATAAGATCCTGAGCGCCACTCTTACATAATATCTGTTACTTTGAACAAGATTGTACTGGAAATGAAATGGTAAGACAATATGCGTTTTCTAGGGTCTTGAGTCGCTAAGTAGACCCCCTGTTTTTGAGTCGGATTTTAATTTAATTCTCAGGTTAAATATAGTCACGGGACTTATTAAATTACAGCATTGTGAGATGTCACGAGTAAAGATATCAAAATTAGTTATGACTTAAGTATTTAAAACATATTTCATAGTGTACGTTGATATAAAATTAATATTATATACATATCTATCAATCTTGTGATAGATATATCAAATATGATATGATATATGTATCTCATTTGATACATCTAGCACTGAACTGTGATAGGCTGATGATGATAACCTACCTTTCATTTACGAATGAAAAATAGACGCATAAAGGAGGTATCAACAAGCATTATCGTGGCGTGATACTACACGATGGACATAAAATGCGAAGTATTTATTTCATCCTACTAGCAACGTTGGGTGAAAGATTTATATGACGGCGAAATGTTTAAAATCTATTTATATCGACACCAATGAAAATCTTTATTCCAGACAAATTTCTTCTAAACTTTGATTATTCACGCCATGACATTTATGCTTGTAGAAGGCAAGCGATAAATTATATTCAGTAATAGAAATTGTATCTCCTTTTCCGGCTTAATGCATGTTCTAATATCAGGATAGGATTAAAATACAGCCTTAATGTTATGGCGACAGATTATCATACACGGAAGTACACGACACAACAATGAACTCACCTAACATTAAGGTGCATTAGAGGACAACGTTGAGCAGCATGTCGGTTAGGCAAAATCTATTTTTGAACCCAAAACAGACGAGAATCCTAAATACTAGATGGGTATTTATTTTGGACGTAGCCTGGCAGGCGAGCTACCCGCAAGTTGAGCTGTGGATCCCTCGTTTTTATTGTAAAGATTATCATTTAATAATATGCCTTGCGTAAATTATGAAAGTTGGAATTGCACTTATTATTAATTTAACAACAGACGATTATATTTTGTCCGATTTGAATGCTTATCGATAAAAATATTCGTCCGAAACTACAAGAAATATGTTTTTATTAATTACCATTATCACACTTAATTGATAATCTTAGAAAGTTATTGTCTTCTTTGTCAATGATTTGTGTGGTGTTACCAATGGGCTTCCACCGCATACAGTTAACCTCGCGCTTTAAATGAACTTACAAAGAAACTGACTACAGTAATACTAAGTAGGTACTTCCAAAGCTTTATGCATGAAAATGTTTTTTAATATCAATTATTTACACTGCGTTGTTCCTTTGATTTCTCTCATAGATGTCCGTTTAAATGCCAATCTTTAAAAAGTCTGTTTTATTATTGTTGTATTTGCATACCTCAATTCCTACTGGTAGAACTTTGACATACTGAACTGGTGAAATATGGGTGTGTACTCTTTTGACTACCTGCTCAGAGATGTCTAATTCTGTTGATAACATTTTTTTTTCAATAATATTGGCCATAAGACAATTTTTCAATTTGAAATATGTAGCCTCACTGTAGAAGCACGAATATTTTTTTATAAATCCTTAAAATGGTTTTTTAAAATCAAACAATGAATATAAATTAATAGTTAACAAAGCGTCTTTCGAAAGTATAAAAGAAAATTGATACATTCGTGTGAATATTATACAGAATTATGTTGTAGTGAGAGTAAAAAGTTCGGCAACAGAATTTATGTAAGAATGTCGAGTTACGGGGTCACTTCGAAATCCAATGTAACGGAATTATTTCATGTTGTGATTTTTTAATTTTTTTTCAAATGATTAAACTTGTATATAACATTATTGACTCGCCAAGTGACTCCTGGTTAAATTTCAACATTTATATCTATGTAATAATATAACACACCTTAAATATATGATAAATACCTATAATGCATATACTAAATTTAAAGGGCTCTTCAAAATAATACTCGTACTGTATATATAGATAGCTTATAGTGACATCTCTTTTACTCATAAGTAGATAGAGTGATATACGAGATTTTTGCAAGACTTGAATAGCCCCTGATATATACAGAGTGTAAGAATAATGTACATTAAAAATATTAGTAGCATGTCTCTAAAAATTTAATTATAACAAATAATATGAATGTATTATGGAGTAGTTGGTTCGTTGCTATCTGTAAAATTGTATGAAAACAAGTTGTTGACTTGTTTTAATATAAAAAGGAATATTGAGTGTGCTATTAAAATAATTGAATAGGGTGTATAATACGTATCGGCGAGGGATATTTAATGATCTGTACAATATTCTTACACCATATAAATCTTAATATAATACACCCAGTAATCACCCAAGCAGTCTTATGGCGACTCGGTCCAATGTTAACCTCAGAATCGACAGTGTAAATTGTGTAGCTAGAACATATTAGTATTAAAATTTATATTCACAGATGAAACAGTACAATCCATATCACTAACAAACGCAAAACATTCAACTTTTAATAAATATGTAGATATTATAAATTATATTAATGCACGGGCTTCTATACACCTGGTATTTATATAAAGTGTTATCGTTAAGGTGATTTTGCTTACTGGCAGATTAGAATTAGGTACATAATCATACAATATAAAAAACGAAACTTGTTTAAAGGGAAGCACCTTTTCAAGTTATAAAATGTAATTACCAATTAATTCATAGTAATGTATTTCATATTGTTACATTTGCATGGTTAATTTTCAGAATATTTAAATATTAACTTTTTAATTTATAGTTACACGACAACAAAAAGTCGAATATTAAAATTAAACAGAAATTGATAGCAAATATCTAAACAATTACCATCATTTTCAAATCACGTGCTGGCTGTACTGTTCTTACGGTATACATAAAATTTTAAACTGAAATTTTGGTAGAGGAAAACTTGTTCGATCAGAGTTTTATAAGATAATATTTTTAATTATATTCCTAATAAAGGTACATAATTTGTGTGAAACAATTTTTTGCACCAATTGTTACAATCTTTGTCACTCGCTCAATGTAAACGCCAATCCAAAATGCCTAATCAATGCTGCACAGTAGGAGATATAATATTCTGAACATACATATATACGCATGTCCGGTGCTTACCCATTGTGCATAGCTAAATATTAATGAAATATCCTAAGCCCAATAATACAAATAATCACATTGTTGACGCTTGTATTGATTGTGTAAAATCCTGTTGTTTAATTCGTACTTAATTCTCACGATCTCAAATATGTCATCCATCAGTCACGAATGATTAAAAAGATGGTCGGCGCCCCTTAATTTATAATAAAGATAACATATTTTTAAAACAATGAAATTAAGTCACATTTTTAATAACATTCTTAACGATAACTTAATGAAATAATGATTGATATTTAGTTAAAATATCAGAAGTAAACATTTTTTTACAATTTGCAAAGTGTGTTCCAACGTTCCGCCCATGAGCATGCCTAGTGCCATAAATTCACGAAAGGTGTATTTATCTTTTGCACTATGCAGCACTGAAATATTTCATTAGCATTCTAGACAGTCAGCCAACAGTGACGTTTCATTTTGTTGAGATGAGAAATAAATAAGTAATAATTAGACGTATATCGTATTTATGTATACTTAAGATACTCAAAAAAAAAATCGCATAGCTCGAAAGTACAAGTGATAAATGACGTATTTTAATTTAATAATGTATGTATAACATGAAATGTCGAAGATGGTATCACGTCTACTATCACAGAATATTATTTCGAGAAGGGGCGAGGGGTTTGGCGGTGTACATGATTTTTATTAATGAACTTATATAAAATGTCATTTTTTAAAATCAACAGGTATGTTATTTATTGATTTATGACGGTTCGATCTTGTTCTTTTTACAATAGGCACATGGCCAGTACGGCTATTCGGAAGTCCTATAATAACTCGCACTGTACATTCAACATAACTTAATTTAAGTGAATAAAATTAGATTGTAACATTCATAATTTATTACATTTAAATTACACAACATTTGCAAGTTACAGAAATTTTATAGTACTGTAGTTTCGACTTTTTTTTCAATAACAACAATTACTGAAAACAGATGTGATGGAATATCAAAGAGAATTCTGCAAGGACGGTTGCAGGTTTAACAATTGTATATAAAGACAATATGTAATCAATATGAACAGCAAGTATTTAATAGGTACTTTGGACTAACAAGTTCATTATAACGACATTATAAAACAATTTTGAATCGGCTCCGTAGAATAGGATATCTGGCAGCTAGCGATAGACAAGGTAACGAAGATAATAATTGCAATATACGACAATATAATAATTATTATTTGTGAAGTAACAACTTTTCAACATTATATAAACATATATGCACGTATGTTACAACTATAAGTATATATAATATGCGTAATATTAAATAAAATGTAACATGTAAAACGAATCACTCAATACACTTACGAGCTATACTAACAGACGGGCAGAAGTCCGAGAGATAGAAAACGTTACACATACGATACGACTAACTTCGGGTGTTCATACTCCAACCGTGCGTACTATCGAGACTCCACTAATATTGAATATTCACTAAACTGTGCGTTTATTGAATTTTTTTTAATTATATACAACATGTCTTATGGGTAGACTCACATAACTGATAATCGAATTGCCTACAGTAGAAAAACTCGGTACACAAATCGGCCGAGCTCCGTTCGTTCGGAACATGAGCAGCGAGAATCATTAGGTTTCCGAGACGTTAGGGAGTAAATGTCGAAGAGAGGTCGGTTTCACTCACTAGGCGGCTGCGGGGGGCTTGAGGTACGGGCCGCGTTGGCCGTACCGCCGACATTATTTGCCTCCCAGACCGAACTTCATGAAAATGAGCTCCTTCCCCTTGCTGAGGATGTCGCCGCCGGGGGCGGTCATGTCGGTCAGTTTCTGCATGAGGTTCGGTTGGGAAGTGGGGGGCTGCGTGGTGGGGACGGGCTGAGCTGTGGGCGCGGGGACGACGGCGGGCCCGGCGCGGCGCGCGGGCGACGTGCTGACCGCGGTGGTGGTGCCGAGCGGCGGCATGGCGCTCAGCGTGGCCGCGGTGCCCGGGGACTGCGCCGTGGGCGTGCCCACGTTACCAACGGTCGTGCGCGCGATCGTGCTCGCTGGCGGCGCGCTCACTGCGCCTCTCCCCCTCCCCTGCATTCAACACATGTACAGCAACCGCACCACGCTCCTTGAACCACAGCAAACATAATGTAACAACAGTTTCAATGCTTTTACACTCGCCTGCGAGCTAGTGTTCGTTAGATATTCCCTGTCACATGATCACTAATCGATTTATATTGATATTTCTGTAACATGAACAGTAAGAGACAAGTAAATTTTTAATTCGCTCGTGTTACCGTCTTAGGCGAGGTAACCAACGTAGAACCTTCACTGTTTACATTATATTCACTGCAGTGGACTATGCAACGCCTCATTAATGTCACTAGCAAAATGTATTAACTAATGATTCTCGAATGTTCTGATATAATCTCGCCTCTGATATATGTATGATTCCACACGCTATAAGCAAACCTCTTTGAAAGCTCTATCATAAATAGTAAGGCTAGGTTATTCATTTGAATGGATACACATTCTAAATCAAACAGGAGATTGAAATGAATATTCTGAAGGGCTTGTTTTCATATCATTCTGGAGAATAGTAAGTTTTTCTAATGAAACCTATTTATACATGTGGCAAGTTTTCCATATCATAGTTACATTGGTAAGTATATTTAAAATATTGACATGCTTTGATATCTAAACATTCTTTAAGCATCAAGATCACATTGTTCTCTTAAAAATACTGTAATAGGTGAAACAGTTCTATCATGCATTGCCGTATACGAAAGCAGATGAAAAAGACAAATAGATACATAACTACAAATAAAATATTCAAAAAGAAAAACAAATTAAAGCTTTGTCACATATCGGAAAATAAATGATAATAAAATAAGAAGTGTAGGGCTAACACACAAACATGCTTTAACATAAAAACACCAAAAGCTTTCAAAGATTTTCCTTAGTAGGGTACTATTCGATTACGTCCATATAACCACAGTCATTAATAAATGATTTCATTTCCTTTAAATGTTCGTTCCAATTCCGTAATCGCTTAGTATCGGACCACAATTCACGGGCCATGAGAGTTTGTTAAGAATACGGTGAATGAGTTCATGGTATTTTTAATGTCAGTGAAGTACACGCCAGTGTTGTTCTGTATGTACGATTTGGTCCAGTATAATGATAAATGAAAACTAATGATGTGTTATTAGTTAAATGGTCATCGTGATCATTTCGTTCGTATTTCGAAATGGACCAAGCGCCTCGGAATTAACAGAGGCCACACTGAGCGTAAATAAATAAAAGAAACGATAAAGTAAGAAAAAAAAAACGGAAAGAAGAAGGAAAGTGAAACCAAAGACTAAAAAATAATGAAGTGATAGAAATTCCAACTAAAAAAAACGTCTAGTATCGTTGCATAGTATTATTGAAGTAGTATAACTGTTGTGGGTCATATAAACGGTATATTTTTTTTTACCTGAGAATTCGCCTGTTCTGGATTACTGGCGCATGTGTTGTGGTCTAACTGAGAAGGGGGAAGAGGGCAGGCATCTAGCAAACAGACAATACACACAACATATATAGTGACCACAGAAAACCACTTTGTATCTTGGATCACACATCACGCACACCGTGATATCTGTGCCTTATGTTGCGTGTATAATCAGCCTACCCTGCGTGGACTGGCGTGTCGGTACTTCAGTAATTCGTGACAAAAACAAAAACATAACAGACAGATAGATAGATAACGCGGACGAAATCAAAACAACGTTGCCCTATTCTAATGCAGAGGTCACCCTCCAGAACGCGGTTGGTTTGCTGATGCCTTTGATGCTATCTTGTGTTCAGCCTATGGGGTATATATAGTCTTTTCGCGTGTATTCAAACTTTGAACGGTGTCAGTGACTGTGTAATCCAAGATAGTGTTCATTAGCTAAGTGTACACCAAGAGTCTTTGTGCTCCGTAGATTGCAACCGGACTCGTATTCGGAATGTATTTCACTCGGGTATATTTATATTTATTTCGTCAAGGAAAGGAATACAACATTTTGTGTATGTCGTCAATTATGTGTTAAACTCCCGCCCGTGCCAAGCCGATAGTGAGACCCAAATTGGAAATGTACAGCTCGCAAACGAGTCCCATCGCAATCGCAACACCGTGTACAAGAAAGATGATAGAAAGTTCCAGAGCGAAATAGCTAGCGTCTTTTAGTAGTCACATAACAAGTCCAAGGTGCAAACATGAAACACTCAAAGCTCTTAGTGATCAGAATAGACGCTGATCGCGCATCGGCCGGACTTACCTAAGCCGTACATTATAATTGTTTGCTAACAGGGAGAATAACTATAACAGCGAATATCGAAAAGCCGATCGCGGCTCTACACAGTACACAAAGAATTAGAAATGATTGTACCTGCTTTGCGGTGATGGTTTCTGGCGGTGGGTGCGACGTTGTCTCTTGGTGGCGGCGGGGGCCCCCGGGCACCGGCACCTGGAGCCCCCCTTCCTCGTCCGACGCCACTACCGGGCATCATGGCGCCAGGCATTCCTGGTCTGCCACTGGCCATTCCAGCACCTGCGCAAAACACAATAACTTTGCACAGGCTAATAGCATACCAAATTTCGCCAGGCCCAAAAATCAATTACAGATTTTGCTATTTAAGCAAAACCAGAAGATGTCAAACCACAGTTCATATGGCTGACATATGAATAATAAAATGTACATAAGATTTAAAGCGTAGGTATAAGCTTGCAGAATTGTTGTGATATAAAAATTTGTCACTAAGTCAATCCAAAATAGGACACCAAGTCCTTGCACTTCAGTCTCAATTCAAATAGAGCTCTCTTTTTCCATTAGTTTTAAACATTGTAAGAAGATTATGTATTTGCTGTCATCATCATCATCATGAGCATCACGCTAGGCACGTGGATCAGTGAATTTGGTTTATTTTTTCTCGGGTTTCTATATGCGTAAAGTTATGCAGGAATGTTTATATGAGAAAAATCAAAAACCCTAAATACTACTATGTTTATCATAAACAAAACTAATCATAAGCTAGTCGTATTAACATCTACACTAACAGGACGGAAGCGACATTGACACATTAAATAAATGAATAAGCACAAAATACATTTGAAAGGACAATTTGAGTCTATGCCTTGAAAAAGCTAAGCTTTACCTTGGCTAGTTTGACCAGCAGTGGCGTACTGGTCGTTGGCGTCGGTCAAGAAATTACTCGGCACGAGACCGCGTACCCCCTCGATCTCCGCCATGTAGAAGCCGTCGTCGTCCATTTCGCCATAGACGTGAATGATTTGTCCCGTTTGGAAACTTAACTCAGCCTGTAATTAAGGGCATGTAAAGTATTATTACAATAACAGTGTTGCCTCTGTTGAAAACCGTTTTAGATCTCATCAAAATATGGTTACTGATTTTTAACATTTTCATGATTAATAGATACCTAATTTTATGAGCAAAATTTCATAATATCTCAAGAGGTTAAACATTTTAAATCCTAAGGTAAAGAGGTAGCTAATATACTAACATCGGCGTCGACGTTCGGACTCAGTTCCTGCGGGTCGTAGTCGTACAACGCGACCATGCGACGCACAGGTTGGTTCGCGTACGCGTCCGTCCATCGGTCCCGCGGCTTGGCGACCTGCCCCGTGGCCTCCTGCTCCGACACCTCCACCACCATGTTGTGGGGCACGTAGCCCCGTCGACCGCGACACTCGCCCCAATAAAAGCCGTCGGCGTCTTTGTCTCCCCACACCTGTTACACAAAACAAAGTATATTTATAGCGTTTCCATAATGGTCATTTATATTTTGGAGCTCCGTGAATAATAACATAATAAACACATATGAACAATGATTAAACGTTTCATTGTTAATCATCATATTAAAAATGACATGTGATCGTTCAATTATAACGAAGACTACGTAGCTATGAGAAATTTTGTAACATGAAATGACGTTTGGTAAATTTTAACTCATAATATAAATGTTCTGGAAATAATTATATAAAAGGAACACTGGTGGCAAATTTGTTTTATAAAATCGTTGTATATGAAATACAACAAACATGTATATGAAATATAACATATTTAACGATTATAACCTTGATAGTGTCTCCTTCGCTGAACGGCAACTCTTCGTCGCAGCTTTCCGGGTTCGGGCTCATGGTGGTCGGGTCGTAGTCGAACAAAGCGATGAAATAGCGACTTCTCTTCGACTGAGGATGCCCCTGCGCCTGGTGACGTGGGCCCTGCATGGGGCCGCGCGGTCCCGGCGGCGGTGCCCCACGTGGCCCATACTGAGACATCTGACCTGGTCCTTGGATTGGTTGCTACGTACATAAATATCCAAATATTAATATTTATCTCGACGAATCACGGAATGGATCTGACTTTAGGTTATAAAATTTTGAAATGTAACGATATCACTAGTCAACCTTACACATGAATCTTACGGTAAGATAAATAACTAACAACGTTCTCATGTACTCCGTTATGGAAATGTAATTTAAGTTTTCTCGTTTTGGAGTAAGATTTGAATCGTCAAGAACTGTACTGTAGGACGCCCTCTGGCCAGGTGAGAAATCTGCGAAAGGTTGCAGGCAGAAATTGGATGCGGCAAGCCGAGGACAGGGCGCAATAGCGCTCTTTGGGGGAGGCCTATGGCCAGCAGTGGACTCAGATAGGCTGACGATGATGACGCCAAGAATTGTGGAAATCTAAATATCAAATAATAACAATTGTAAATAACAATATTTTTACATCTAAACCTATAGTTAAAATACGGAGCTTCTAATAAAATTGATCAATTACTGTTTTTCATATACATACATATGAATAACGGAGAATAATCAAGACTCCTTCTTTGGCATTAATAATGTATTACCTGGTGTGGATTAGGCGGTCGTCCTCTCTCGTGATGATTTCTCGGCGGCGGGTTCTGATACTGCTGCTGCGGCTGGCCGGGGTACGTGGGTGGCTGGTTACTTGTGAATTGGCCGGGGGGTGGATATGATTGGGGTTGCTGCGTGCCATGGAAGGCTGGTGTACTCGGGTACGGCTGACTCGAAGGCGGCTGCGACGCTTGCACAGGTTGGGACGGTTGCTGCTGACGTCCGTACGAACCAACACATTAATAAGGTTAGATTTTCCATAACAAAGCCAATAGCAATTCATAAAAGCTCATAGCCAAATCATATAAATATGTTTTTTTCTCTTTGGCGGTATGCGTTTGTAAGCAATAATAACTTTACCTTCACCTGCAATTGTTTAAATCAACAAGACATTCCGCCGAAACACTAGGCAACCCCATGCACAACGAAAGCTAGCGTGCAGCGGTTACACTTGAAACCACAGAGATATATATATTTTTTGCAGCGAATATTACATTATAACATTGTCGCATTATCAAAATGTGTTTCGCAGCGATACGATATTTATGCACATGTCCATAACTTACATATCACAGTACGTATTTTGTGTGGGTAGGAACAAAGTTTTATATATAGTAATAAATTGTCATTGTGTCAATTAGAACCTCTTAATTAACATGTGGACGCGGTGAAGAGGTGTGTGGGAGAGTTTTGTTCTGAGTTGTTAGAGTCGAAGCCAAGACAACATGCAGATACAATCATACAAAGACGCGCTGCACATGCTCGGATGATATGGTTATTGTATCGAGTGCTCTGTGGGGACGTCGTCCGATCTGGATTGACCTAATCCTAAAAACTTTCAACCGGGACTTTATAGTGAGGAGAACGTGTAACGTGTATGCAATCACCATAAGTGTTCGGGGCGTGGGATCCGTGTCGAGTGTGGCATCGGACATCCAGGACGCGAGAGTGAACGTGTGAAGATGACAACACAGAGACAACGAAAAGTGGAAAACTCGTGATTGAGAAGTCCGCACAAAATTGAGAAAAAGAGATAGCATAGTGAACAGTGCCAGCACATGGAGATCACATCGATGACAGCTAGGAGAGAACGCAGACCTGCGCGCGGCGCCGCGACGCCTCCTCATCCTCGCACCCCAGCTCGGTGGCTCCCTCTTTAGTGATTTCGATGGCCGGTATCCCCGATTGCTGATAGTACCACACGGTCATTCAAAATTTAGCACACAACACAAATTTCGATCAAAAGTGGCAACACAAAGTGAACTTTACGTGACGTATGATTGAAATGCACGTGCTGTGTATTCGAATGATGCCATTGTAAGTCTCTTCCATTTACCTTGAACACATTAGCCCGAAGCGTGAATCACTGTAAACTCAACTGATTATTATGAAGCAAATACCGTATAATATACGTGTAGGATATATAAAAGTATAATTATATATAGATATCACTGAAGGACAATTAAGTCAGGCACGGAGAGCTATAAGCCGCATAGTAGAGGAAAGCTGAAGGGGAAATTAAAATTTGTCGCCGTGAAGCAATATGTTGTCATTAAGTTGTAGTGGCCGTAGTTCTATACATTTTTGCTTTGCGACTAAATATATATTTTTTCATTCGAGCGTTAAGGTAACCGATGCTTGTATGGCGTGACGATGGTTCGATAAGGATCAATGAGCATGGAGTTCGAGTTAAATGTGATGGATAATCAATAAGCTTTCATAACTTCTAGAGTCGATGCTATTAGTAACTATACATATATTCATACGTATAGAAACGTGTCTTTTATGTAAGGCTAACGAATTTTATCGTCAGCGGTCCTATCTAAGGCTAGGTTAATATTTTGTAAATCTAATTTTTAAATTTGCGGGCAACACTAAATTAATACTGCCGCTTACTATGCTATCATTTCAGTTTTTATTTAATCAGCAAAAAAAATAAAATGTAAATGTACAATTCTAACAATTATAAATATATTTTATCTATTGTTATTAATTTATGTGTTGTCTTTGTCTAGTTTTATATTTACAAAAGCATACTCAAAGAACATGTCAGTTTTATATAC
>DWEI01002120.1:0-14980 GCA_018245875.1 Mysoria ambigua | reverse complement strand
TTCGGAGTCTGGATATGTGCCCGATGCATGGCAATAGGCTCACCACCTAATACATAGTGGGACGTAAACGTAACCGGGGAAACGTGGGAGTGTTCTGCATTCCTCTGCCTACCCTTTCGGGGATTACACGCGGGATATTACATTACGTTACTCCTGTTACATTATTATAACGACAGGTCCCTTTTTGGTATATAACAAGCGCTTGCACAATAAGTATAACGTACTACTAGACAGGATACCATACGTAGTTCGATTGTAAATGTTCTCACGAGGTTTATTTACGGTGTATTTTCTATTACGTGGCGTGAAACGTGCCGTGTTTACTAACATCCGCACGCGCGCCGGCGTTCGCCCGTGTAGCTGTGGGTGATGCTTGTGCTCGGGTTTGGTTCCCGTGCGGTTCATCTGTGTTCTGTCACTCTTCACTGCGCTTGCTAATGGTGGAAAAATGTGGATGGAACGCATATGGGCGTCACATGTGATGTACGGTGTACGTGTAACAGTGTTAAGGGTATATTATATTAATTATAAAACTATTAGAATTTTAAAGACCGTATGACGGTTCCGTAAGACCAATGCCATCATAACAATGTCGTACTGAGATTACAACTGGATGGGTTGGATGTAACGATGTAACATTACGGCTATAATCCTCGAAGAGGTAGGCAGAGAAGATTAGGACACTCCCCCGTTTCACCAGTTACGTTTACTAAGGAAAAGGTGATGAGTATATTGCCATAAACATATCCAGTCTTGAAGGCACTACTAGAAGATACATAAATATCTTCACGCCAGGTCCCTTACGGGATAGGCAGAGAGCACCGAGTGCCCAATATCTCTATCCTTACAGACCTGCCGCACCTCGTCCTCATTCATAACTCTTTTCATACATCCACGAATGGTTTAGTAGATAATCTATAGTAGAGAAATCCAATAGTGCAAGAATCGGGATCTGAACCCAGAACCATTCGATCGGGAGTGGCACTTAAAACTAACACGTCGATCGACGCAGTCAGTTTTTAGAGTAGATATATCTAGATCGAAGATTATTGTAACATATTTTAAGGAAAGTTTATTTTGCAAGCATCCGATAAGGACAATAATTCATCAGCGGTATCATCATCGGCTCTATCGAATCTACAGTCGGACATAGATCTTCTCTCAGAACGATGCAAGTTGAAGATATAATCTGCCATATCGCTCATCACAATTTTACAATAAACGGACTGGTAACCGCTATCAGCTCGCGTGTGTTACTGACATAAAAACGTTTCCTAATAAGATTGTGAGCCGCAGAGCACATTGTCGGAGTCGCAAGTGTTGTAGAAAATCGCATGGTACAGAAACAAAAACAAAAGTTCTCACACGTGCGCCGCGGGGAACAATGACTCGGAAAGTTGTGCGAACTAGCGCCCGTCGAAGAAAGTCGAGAGAATCTGTAAGTATTGCGAGCGTATGAACCATTCAAGCATTTCAGCGGCGGCCGGTAGAGTGAGATGCATCTATCTGTATTGTCGACTTCGTCCTTTTCCCGCGCACGCTAAATTAAACGCAAGTCGCCTTGCGGAATGCGATCCAACCGTGAACCGCCGAGCAAAAACATCGCCCGCGGTGAAATTTCCTCTACGCTAAAGTTTTTTGTTGCATGCAAATTGCTTTATACATAACGGATTTTTAACGCTAGAGAGATCGCGCCGCACAATAGCTCGAGCGATGATACAATACATTCCGATAACAAAGTCGACATTGAAAGTGTATACTGTGACACTTGTTCTTTAATTTAGGTATTATCTGTATGATGTAGGAATAGGGTATGTTGAGTGTTAACCCAGTTTTGAGTTCAAACAAACAAGTTGTCACTGTAACCAATGAACCCGAAGAGACTGTGGTTAGTTGATAGGCCACCTGTAAAAGTAATGTTTTGAGGTGGGCAAGGCTGTTCATATAATTTAATTAATCTTTTGTCGAGTTGGCAAATGTAACTTTATTGTTTGTTGCTCAGTATTGTTCTTCGTTATTAAGTTCTATATTTTAAGATTTTTATAGTCATCAGTAAACTTGGAACAATGTCGAACAAGGTTTGTTTTTTTCTATTATATCATTATTAAAAATAGATGAAATGGGTAGAATGATGACAGGAGAAAATTTAAATACAAAAATGTCTCGAAAGTTATCTGATATAATAAACAATAAAAATATAAATATTTCTTATCACGACAGTGTAGAATTAGCCGGTACTTAAAATACTAAAGTTACAAATTTAGGCACATTAAAGATAGAATATAATTGCATTATAAAATGAATCAGCGATTTCCGGGTCGTATTAGTTCATTATATATTTTTTTAAACTAACCATACATCAACTTGGCTCCTGTACATTAACCAAGGTTAAAATATAAATGTAACGATTTCTCTATTTTGTTCTCCGTACACGCCAGGTCTCTATAACAAACTGTTATCCAGAACGTGGTGACGTCCACGAGGAAGGACAAACGCTTACGTCCGATACGCGCATGTTGATAACGTCACGCCCTTCGACTCTTGGTACCGTAGCCGGAGCGACAATGATAGCGGGATTAGCGGGTGCTTCTCGGTTCGTTTCGGAACCCATCGGTCGTTGTCGTCCCCCCCTACTCTGGACGTGATTACGTGAACCTTGCGATGCGAGAGCGAACGAGACCTCGACGCCCCCCCCCACCCCCCAGGTCTAATCGGTCCGCGATCGGCCAGTGTCTCGTTCTAGCCTGGCAGTCTGTTACGAGTCGCGGGCGTGATCGCACGTGTTGTTAGTCGTCAGTGTAATCATCCGACTTTTGATACGTGTGTTCCCTACGAAAAACTCTAAGATATCCTTTTAAAAACTGAACAAAGGGCTTCACTCCAGTGGGTGTTGTGAGATTGCGTATTAACTGATACAGGTGTTGTGTGAAGTTCGTGAGTGTTTTGACTGCTGGCAATACGTCGTCGTGTCGAGTTTGTTGGCGGCGTCGCTCCTCCAATTCTCGCGAGGTAAATGCCGAGACTTACGAGCGAGATCGCATACGTGGAATGAAACCGGATTGCGGTGCCGTGCTTTGTGCAGCCTATTTTCTATGAGTTAATTTAATAAATCGCGATTGTTGTCCAAACTTTCTTGGTGTACTGACACGTCGTGCCGATCTCTATTTAAAAACAGACTGTACCGTTAGTCGACTGCGCCCCCAATGTGCCCACGGAATCTCTAACAACCTTCTTGGTATGTAGTAAACGTACGGAATTTTGAATTGCTCTTTTTAACGATGCTCGGCCAGCTCGTAAGGAGTAGGAAACGGTTATCGTGTTAGCACATTTCAATGTCACTGTATATCTTGATAAAGCCGTACATAATGTTGATACGCGGAAGTAACGCATCGTTTTACTTTATTATTTCTGCCTCAGTTCGTTGAACAGCTGTTTTTTTTTTATCGTTAATGGTATAAGAAATTGCTCATTAGCTATATAGAGTTTGGAAATGAGTAAATAACTTTAACATGAGTTAGGATGTTTTAAACCGATGATGATGAGCTAATTAGGAAGTTCATTTGACCTAAGTGAGATGCCAGAATGTTTTCCAGTGCGTCTATATGGGTGTGGCAAGTTGCCAAGTACTTCAAGGCCTACGGGGACGAGTTTTTAACTCGTGCACAACGAGTGCCCACTTGAGAAAATTTCGACATCGCCGAGCGTCGGGCGACCGTCGCCATGTAGCCGCTGTGCTTTGTGTTGTTACCCTGAAGCGGTAGTTACGAATAAAAATCCAATCATAAAACTTTTGCTACACATCCGTTTAGATACTGTACATTTTAGATGATCGTTTGATAAGTTCAAATAAAACTGACGTACATAATTTCTTTCATTTACTGGCAATATAAGTGTTGAAACTGAGTTATACAACAGTGTTAGATTTCCTTACTCTACCTACTTGACTCTACCATTACCAATCTGCCCAGTGTTGTTTAAAATTATATAACGGAATTATAAGCTTACATTGTTACTGTTTAATGCTGTTGCGTCATCAAAATTAGTATTTAAGTGTTAATTAATTAGTGTGAGTAAACATTGCAAAATTAACACATAGTTATTATATCGTATGTTACTTAGTTGTGGATCGTATAAAAAGGGTTATTTAGATGTGATTTGTATAAAATGTTTATTAGGTTTAGGTTGTCTTACGAATAAAGGGGTTATTCAGTTGGAATCGTAAAAAAGATCGATACAAACAATGGTGGAGGAACGCGAACGTGGGCTGTCGTTGCTTTCCCAACATTTCGTCTATTTTTAGCGGCGCGATACCACGCGCGGCGGCGGCGAAGTAGGTCGCGATATTCGCGCGCCGTACCTGCGCGGACGGCGCGCGCCATTGCCGATATTCGTGATGACGAAGGCCAGTATTTGACACATATGGAAATATATTATGTTCGTGTACATTAACTACTTATACTTATTGTCAACTGCCAAGGCTAATTGGTTAAGTAGTAGTGTTGCGATATATGTGCAGTCGTGACTCGCGCGTACATGCGTCAGGTTCTCGTGTTCGGTTATTCTAATGTGAACATGTGGGATGTAATTCGGTTTATACCGTCATTAATAATAACATTATCGACATTTATCTTGATGATGCATGGATTTCGAAGTAACGTGTACACGTTAGTACGGTACAGTTTACTGATATTATCGAACCTTTATTACTTTTTACGAAGTGTTGATTCGAACTATTCCCGTCTTGGGTTTTTCTATTTATTCCCTACCTGTAACCTTGAAATATCATTACGCTAAGTAGGAGTGTAGTGTGATAATTATTTATTAATTGACCTTGAAACCTTTATATACTTACATACGTGCATATTATAAATTATGTTAGTGGTATTGTGATTATTGCGTATTGTTTTTGCACTGCATTTTATTCATTGTTCTTACATTTCATTTCACGATTTAGTATATACTTTTTGTTATAATCCTCTTGTAATTTTATTTACTTTACATTTTAGATATTTTTACACGTAACTAAATATATTTCAATGTTCAGTGACTACGTATATTTAATGGCAATTCTCACAAAAACTGAAGTTATTATTATTATTATGAAATCATTTCCTTGAGGAAATCATAAATAACGACAACTCATGTACTCTCGGAATATGCGACTTTCAGAAATTGTTGTGAATCACGAGGCACTGGTGATTTTATTATTTTTCTGATTCGTGAAATAAACAAGGATAATTAGGTACATTATCGTCGTGAGTGTATGAGTCTGAAGATAGCAATAAAAGTACAAGAAGCACGTCTGATTTGTAAGGATAGATATTTAGCATTCGGTTCTCTGTCTACACCCTAAGGGACCTCGCGTGATGATATAACAATTAATATTATTAGCCCATCACACGGCGGTATATTAAAATCTTTTACTCTAGTGACTCCGTTTTACGCTTTATATTGCCACCGTTTATATCGTTAAGGGAATTTTTATGGTTGGCAACATTGAATCGGTTCGAGGCATTAACAATTATAGAACAATAGACTTTTCCGGCGCACGACACGGACGACGTTATCAATTACCCATTATAAGCTGAACTTTAAACAATGTTTTGTTGTAGTAACAGATTATCTACTTTGAACATTTAGAAATTATTTTTATTTGCTATTGATCTTCACAATAAAGAAAAACGTTCTACAGCAAGTGTGAAGACTGCAAATATGCACTTGGCTAGCGAGGCAGACTATGGCCTTAACCCTCTCATTCTGAGAGAAGATCTGTGACAACAAAAAAACGATAAAGGGGTCGTACAAAATTATATTGAGTCGGTGCTGTGATTTGTAAAGAAAGGGCGTTGGTAGTGAACGACCGAAATATGGCGTGAAAGATAATTTTCCCGCGTTGCGCGATGTCGTCAGCTGATAGCCGGGGTTAATGTCCTCGACTTTGTCTCGATGTCCGCGCACTTATCAAGCTTTGTGTACGCTGCGGGTCAGAGTGTTATCGGGTTAGATATTTTTTCATCCAATTTCGATTATTCCGACATGGATCGACTGTGTTGCGTGTAAAAATGTAATAATAACAATATTTTTATTATTTAATCGTAAATTTAACGTATAATAACTTACATATTTGCAGTTTTTTGAAACTGAAAATCAAGAACGAAAATGTTATACAAATAAGAACGAAAATATTATTTACATAATACATCACTAGTCTTTTATGTTTTTAACAAATGTCAGTTGCTACTTATAAACTGTAACTAACATTGATTGTGTTTGTTTAGTATTGATTAAACAGACGTATTGGTCGTAAAAAAATTATGTACCTACTAAAATACTTATAATCGTATTTTTTAAATAAGTTTTGCGCGCAAATTATATAGTTTCATTCAGGTCTATTATATTGCTAATGTGTTTTATATGTTCCGATTGTTAATATTTGTTATAAGCTGTTTCATAGGCAAATTCATTTTTATATAATACCTAACGATGGGTTAATTATTTATAATGTTTTTTTGTACTTTTTGTTATATTCTCATATTCTTAAAGTAAATATAATTTAATACGTCAGCAGCAATCAGTGATTTATATAACTATCCTTGTTATTTTCTCCAAACAACGACTTAAAAAATATTGCGTAATGATATGGTCATGAAATTTCGTACAAAGTACGTTAGTGAAGAGAACCAAGCGTTCTATCTTTTTTTTATCGGCGGAAAACCTTCAAAAGGTATCCGGTATCCTGGGGGAGACACCGGGTTATGTGGGATTTTTACCGCACTAAAACCCCCTCGGTGGCCTTCCTTAGCGCTGATAACAGGACTCCGGGATCTCCTGCGGAACGCATTGGTGCCCTCCTAGCGCTGCGCCCCTACGGGCCCGTCTTTTGGGACGCTTGAAATTTATCATGTGTTCTATCTATACCCTTGCCTTACCTGATACCGGACATCGCTAATAGTAATAGTATTTATTTTTAGGACTTACAGACTAATTTTGTTTAAGTAAGTAATAAATGCAAACTTATTAGTTATTATTTCTCATCACACATAACGTTATCACGTATAACTGGGAAGTACTTACATATGTATAAATATGTCGATATAATGTTTATGTAATATGTATTGTATCCTGACGTCATCGACTTACTGACGATAATATTAAATAGTTCAATATAATAACTGCTTATCTTTCAATGCAAAAACATACATCGAAATGTGAATATAATGTGAAGTTTTTTAGTAAAATGTAATAACCACGTACACTAAATTGGTTTTTAAACGATAAATTAAACCAATAATTAAATTAACGCCGTCGTTTTGAAAAACTCATTTCGAATTCCGCAACTCTTTTGTTCTTTTAAGAAATATTTTTGTACGCCAATATACTAAAATACTATGCTAATAATAATTTAATAAATATTGAAAAAGGAGCTTAATATGTTCGAATTCTACTGTCATTTTTATGTAATATTAATATTTGCGAATAAATGCGTCAATTGTTCATATTTTAATTTAGACCTTTGTAAAGCTACAGACGATAATAATATGGAGATACTACGTTTAAAATTCGTGTATGTCCTATGGCATAGAGCTCTGGTCGGCGTCAGCTCCCTGACCGTCGCGTATGACTGGCTGTCTCTGTCCACGCGACGAGGCTGGTCGTGCGTAGCGATACGTAAAATCTAAAAGTAACACTAGTCAACCAAACCATATTCTCTACTGACATGACGTTCAGCGTCAGGCGACCGACGGTGCATAAGTAATTAAATCGTTCATTTTGAAAATATTTATTCATTTATCATAATGCATTTAGTGCATACAATAGAAAATAGATTCAAGACTTCATTATAATACTATTTAAATTATATATTCTTTTGTTTATGTCTTTATATCATTCGCTTCATTAGATAAATAAAACAATTAAAAAACGGTGATAATGTCTATGTTGTGAAAGGAAGCGATCGTTTGAGCTATCGGGCGCGTGACGTCATATCCTGGCGAATCCGCGGCAAGGTTAGTTTAGTAATTGACCAAGATTGCCTTAGCCGCCATCATGATTCATAATTCAACGCCAACTGACACCGGTTGATTTAGAGCCATTAATTCGCATACAAGAGGTAGCATCTCTAGGTTACACGTTCGTTTCGCTCGCATTAGGAATGTCGATTTAGTTTTAAACGTCTGTCACGAGCTATTAGGGATAACATTCAGTTCGCTGTTTTAATGTTTATTGCTATTATTTCTATTACGTCATCGCGCCAGGTCACTTATGGATTAGGCAGAGATCATTGAATGCCAATATGACTATTCTTATGAACTCTCACCTTCACCACTCTCCTTATATCTTAGCCGTCGATTTAGATAAATCCCTCGTTAATTTAATGTAAACAACAATAAATGTTGTTGTAACGCACATTGATTTATTAAATAAATCAAACTCGAATGAACGAGTTTCGATTACTTTGATTGCTTTATTCTGATTATACGACCACAGACCAAATGACAACAAACACAATGTTTTACAAAATATTCATCAGCGCCTAATTTACATGTATGATTTTTATCAAGTTCTAAGACCGTGGAGTAGTTTACACATAAATTTATAAATCAATTCTTTCAACTTAATGGACGTCATTTGGCTGGCCCTTGTCTCGCTGTTATTGAGAAATTCAATCTGAAGGTCGCTACAGATGCACCTAATATTATATTTATATGTAATAGTAAGGTATATTTATTCCAATATATTTTCCATACTGATGTTCGAGTGACCGCATCAAAATAATAATACAAATCTCTTCGCTAAAATATGTGAACAGATATAGCAGGACATATCTCAGTATAGCAAGATTTATACTGCGAATATATATATATTATAGTATGGCTTCCGCCTGTGGTACATTGCTAAAATATACATGTATAATAGCTCAGTATATTAACACGTAGATCCGTTTGTGACGATTTTAAACCACCTTCACGAAGCCTGCTGTTATTTCATTTTCAAACCATATTGACAAAATCTATTTGATTGTAATTATGAACGAGTCAAACTTAGCAAAAAGCGATTCACTGCCAGCAAGGAAACTTAAAACAATAATTGTATGTAACACGTAAACGTAACATCACGTCTGTAATCCTCGAACGGGTAGGCAGAGGAATGTACTACAATTCCACATTTACTCACCATCACCTATTACCTTTATTTGTGAAACGTGGGAGTTTAGTATACTCCTCTACCTAACTCTACGGGGATTACAGGCGTAATGTTACGTTATATGTATTAAGACACACAATTAAGTAAACTAAAAGACGCTTGCCGAGTCTTCGATCCCGACAACCTAGCCCATCCGAGGGCTCCACATGCGTGTATCATTTTTAAATAACTATATTACATAGTAAACATAACCGTTGGAGCAGACGTGTTCTGGAGTGGAGACCACGTCTTGGCGAACGTAGTGTAGGACTCCCTCCGGCCAGGTGGAGTGGCGATATACGCAAAGTGGCTGGCAGCGGTTGGATGCGAAGAGCTGAAGCTCAGTGGCGTGCTGTTGGAGAGGCCTATGTCCAGCGGTGGACGGGAGCAGGCTGATGACGATGATGATGATAGTAAACATACCGCACGCTCAGCGCGCTCCAGTTTCACTCTATACAGATATTATATTACACCATTAAGATAATATTTCTATAGATATCTTATCTTATCTGTACCTAATATTGGCCGCGTCAACCTTTAAATATTCGCTTTATAAACACAATTTAACCTTCGCCATTACACTCCGCTGAGTCCTCAAATTTGCAGGTTCGAATTCTTATCAAGCTATCAACGATGTTTTAACATCCCTCAACGCAAGTGGGTGTAATTAACAAAACTTTGAGGATTAGGAAAATTATTACATCAATTACAGATCTCTTGATTGAGAGCCATATAACCCGTTATAAATAGTGCTTACTTAGACTGTAATTTAAAATATCAACTATTGTATTATCACACTAGATCCCTTAGGGGTGGCAGAGAAAACCGCGTGCCTAATATCTGCATCCTTACAAACCTGAAATGCTTCTTCTGCATTCCTTGCTCATATGAAAAATACGACACGAGCTAATATGCACTTCCTTTACAACCGCGCTACACCTACGTGGCATCTGATTCCATCGAGACGAGATAGGAGTCAGACACGTGTCTATTGCTATAATAAAAATCGTATCTAATACGACATTTGACTTTCCATTAATTGAATTCTTGATAGAGACGAACGTAATACAAGTGGGGCTTGCGGATGTGCGCGTCCACTCGTCGGCCGCCCGCGTGACCTGAATTGTTTCGGCACAATGTGTCGCTCATTTAAATGTTTAATTCGGAATTTTAGAGTAGATACAATCGGTGATTTTATATATTATCACCAATAGTTGATACGCAAATATTAGTTGCAATTCGCATTTCTTAAATTTCTATCATTAATATCATGTGCGCGACCTTAATAGTTTATTGATCTAGAAAGCTATTCCATTGGATGGTACAGAGGGCTGTGTTTGCGAATTGCGATTCCACCTTGGCTCGGTGACATTGCGTTTGAATATTATAAAGTGTAATTTATTCGTAAAAGGACACGAAGACCTTGCGATGTTTTCACCTTCTTATTTTGTAACACAAGTAACACATTGGATTTGTGTTTTGGTGTAAATTTACGTATTTTCTTAAAGGTTCCACGTTTCACTGATTATGTTACAAATCTCGCCATGGAGTAGGGGCTGAGGGAAATTATTCTGTATTTTGAGGACCTTTAATTAGGAAAAGACATTTATGTAGGAAAACCTTTAATTAGGAAAAGATATTTACCTGGGATTTCTAGATAATTTTTTTAGTAGTAGATCTGATTCTGCATTTATATTATGGTAATAAGCTAACCACCCATTTTATAGTGGAACGTTAATGTACGTAACTGATAAAACGAGTGAGTGTACGACAACATTCTGCCTATCTCTTCGGGGATTACAGGTGTGAAATTACATTTTAATTACAAAAATTCAATAATATCCGATCCGGGAACGAACCAAGAACCTATCGCTGGGCAGTCACCTTACGACCATTAGACTAACGAGGCTATTAGGTTTCAGTTTCAAAACGGTTTAATTAGAATACATGCGTTATGAGCACATCGGCCGGGAGCGGCTAGACAAGTGGACGACTGGTCGCGGCGCACGCCACGACCAGAACAAACCGTGCGCCGGACGCCGTCCACTTTCACCGTCAGCCATCTTGTCGACGCCCGAGCCCGAGCACTGCGCGGCTCATGCGACCACCTATTGGCACACCCATTGTTTCGCCCCCGGTCGCGCGCGGGTTTGTAAATAAATTATTATTTTCAATCTGTCAGGAACAATGCTGCCAGCTCACAGTACTTGAAAGATGTTCATTTGCCTCTGTTATTGTAATATTTTACTCTATATTACTTTTGTTTTCATTTCGTTTTTGCTATTTTTGGGCGATGTTATTTAGAACTGTCTGGATATTAGTAAACCAAATACATATTTTCGGTTGATTTCTCAATTCGAATTTACCAAATAAAATCGTCATTTAAGGTTATATGTATATGAAAGCTTCAAATACCATAATAAAATTGTGGAGATAGACCTAAAAGGAATTAAGATCAAGCGTTTATTACTGCTCATTGTTAGAATTCTGTTTCCAATGTTATAAGAACGTTTTGCGCATTCGTCTTCCATGTTTTTCAAACTAGATAACATCAATGCCAACGTTGCTGCGTAATAATATGTACAAGGAATTCTGTCAGCTCATTGAAATTGATACGGTATCGATATAGTAAAATATATTGAAAAAAGTTTAAATAACAAGGACAAAATAATTAATTAAAAGTCGCTTATTGAATTATCTACGTATGAGTCTTAAGCGGTGTTCTTAATAACAATCCACACATAATTCATACATCGCAGTGTGTCACGCGTACCTGCCGTCCGCTGTGAAACAGATCAAGGTGGAACGATAACACAAAAACCCTTTGCCGAATACAGCAGTATGGTGCAAAACTAACACAAGACAGTTTTATTTGTAACAAACGTCACGCTTGAGTTCTCTGGACGGGGCAGGCAGGAGAGTACGGTACTCTCGCTTTTCACTATTGCGTCCTGCACAAATCAAAACTTGAAATTCCCCATTGGGAACTTCTAGTTACAAATACCCAATAATACTTCGCCCGGCCGAGAGATCGAACCCAGGACCGGCTGCTCGGCAGTGGCGCTTACAACCACTAGACTAGACGTAAAGTGCCTGCTTTGTATTTTAATGATATTACTTTTACATTTACATATGTATTTGATAAAACTTTTATCCTGATTACGCTATAATTGTATTCGTATAACCGTCGCTTCGCGATTTCACATATTTGTTCGTTTAGCTGCCGCCTAGTTCACCTTGGTTTGCCGCCTTTATTTCCTCATTGAACAGTTTTCTTCTGCAACGCCCGAACTGTACATGAATACTATTTTACCGCCAACCTTTTGCAGTGTACGATTAGGAACACGAAGCCAACGAACGGATCGCATCGGTGTCCATTGATATATCAATGTAAGGAGTTTTGGGGACTCGTGTCTTAGAGCTTGGCTTTTGTTGTTCAGTTTACGAAGTCATGATATCTGTGGCCGACTTCAAGGTCGGTCATAAATGACGATGTGTTCTCAATGAAGCCGTACGCGGCAACAGCTACCGTCGCCGGACGTCGCCGGCGGGAGAACAAGTCGTTGATGGTGTACATTTTAATAAAATGAACGAACTTGATCGTTTAATGTGTTGTATTTGTTGTATATCGATAACAATTGATTCAGAAATATTTTTTTTATGTAAACAGCTAAGCTTAGAAAACATTGAACAATTATGATTGTTGTGTGAATTTATAAGGGAGTTAATGATAAAACTATATAAATAATATGCTTATTTATGATAATGTTTGTAATATTTATAATGAATATTGTTGTTAATTTGACATTGTTTTCCGTTACAGGCTCGTTTTCCTCATTGAAGAAGAACACCGCTATTTTTCAACGAATAGGTGAGTACTATTTCTCCTTTATCTCTAAATTCGTAAACACATCGACCGACCCTCGCGAGATCTGAATATTCATTAGCGTTAATGTACAGATATTGTAACGCACAATTAATTGCGAAAATACATTTAAATTTCAACGATCTCATTGGCAACGCGCTGGTCACATGGTTGTTTTGGTTCAATCGCGACTAAGACGGAATTTTAGGTACCATACTAAATGCAGTTGGCGTCCGACCGACTGTCGTTGGGTGAAGCGACGATACACGCAGTAGCTGACAGCGGCTGTGTACCAAGATCGTAAGACCGTACGAAGGGAAAGGGTCGATGACTACGCTGAACGTGCTTACAGCCACCTACGTCTGATCATCAGTCTGTAATGTTCATTATTTATCAGTAATAATCAATCTTAAAGTCCAGTAGCTTAAGTTATGATTGTGAATTGGACATGTTACGAGTATAATACAGTGCTCCTAGCAAATTAACAATGGAATGTCGATGTACGCTTGATAGTGCGATGTGACTTAGTGCCGTGTTTGTATTAATACGGGACAAGGTAAAACCCGGTAAAGTTGAGGTTAGTCGCGTGAATTTAAAATTTATTTATAATATGTGTAATTAAATCATACATCCATTAAATAACACATCCTCTGTTTGTAATCGTGTTATCAATATCATGAACGTAATTATATGTGGCCAAACAGAAGCATTGAGCAAAGATTTATAGAGGTATACTCTTTGAAATAAAAACCTCAACGAAGTTCGAAGGTTAAAAAAATGAATAACGACACCCTATTCAACAGTTAGCTTCCTTGACCATTAAACCAATGAGCCGGTCAATAACATATCACACCTGTATTTGTCCGAATGGACAGGCAAAGGACTTTAACAATTATATGCAATATTCATTACAGATCGAAGGCTCTCTTAAGGGGTCATACCCATAAGCCCCATACTAGGCATACGGATTGGGCCATAATTGTATTACATGATTATTTTATTCTTTCAATTATGAATTATACAACATAAATTTCTTTCTTAATAATAAATTGTGTACAGGTCAAACTGTTGGTTCAAATGTCATTGTTTAAAAACGGACATTTTTTTATCAACTCGACGCCGTAGTACCGGGCCGAGTTCTCCGGAAACTACAATAAAAGCCTTCGTCACATAAAACCTTCGTGACTTTAGAAATTGATTCACGCGAGTTTAGTCTCAACGTTATTTCGTGTGACCATAAATTTTATGAGTGAGACAGAATGTTTACGTTGCACGGGTTAGAAAGAGACGTGTATAGGTTTTTTTTTGCATTTGTAAGTTGAAGTTCGGATACATTTATCGTTTCTTTGTAAGTTAATTTTTTATCTGATATTTATGCAAGACAGATACATAAATAGGATGTTAAAATGATTGTCTAACACTGTTTGATTATTTTCAAACGTACGCGTACATACGTTATTATTATTTACACTTCCTTGCTCTATTTCAAGTTAACGGGTTTAAAATTGCTCACTTAGATCAGTTGAATTTCTGCGTTTTTTGTAAATTTGTCGTGAGTTTAAAAATCAGTTTAAATAGAGATTTATTATTAATAAAACGATCATAAATAAAATACATTGTCATCTCAACGCATCATCATAGTCACCAATTACCCTTTAACCGTTCTATTATTGAACAGGGTTCTCCTGTCAGAATGAAAAGGGTTAAGGCCTTACCCTGCCTTCATCTATTAACACGAAGACAAGTAAATGTTTCCAGTGTGTTCATTTTTTAAAATGTAACTAATCGTAAGATTTAACGTACGCAAAGAGGAAAGGCGAAAATGGGAGAACATTACAACTTATGCTATTTGAGAAATAAACAAAAGCTTCAAAACGTCCGTTAAATATTTCCCGCGTTTTTATTTTCGTAACAATAAATTTTCCATTACAT
>DWEI01002119.1:0-14986 GCA_018245875.1 Mysoria ambigua | reverse complement strand
GTAGTATACTTGCTAACATATGCTTTTTTAGATCAAAATTGTTTTCAGTTTTTTTGTGCTGTAGAACATTTGTATTTGATAGCAGTACATATTGGTAATTGTGTTTGAAAATCGTGTAATAACTAACCCTAACTACATAACATTAACACACTTGCCTTTTTCAACCATTTGTATATGAAAAAAATGTCGTTTTTTATGTGTTGACTATAAAACTATTGTCATCTATTATGCATTTACTTATTTCTAGAGTAAATTTATATATCACAACATAATCAATGTTTAGTAGAAGGTTTGTTTTGAATGAATGAAATCTTATTTATCTTTAAAGTAAATCATTGCAAATATGTTCACTGTGTTGTAGCCGTAGTTCATGATACAGTGTGTCACTTGTCGTTGTAATTGTTAAATTTATCTTTATAAAATTGTTAATAAGGGCCACTGCCTCTTCAAGGGACTTGTATAATACATTGGTAAAACGAAACCATGTAATGTGATATGACACTGTTGTGTTGTGTCCTTGATATTGCATGTGTTGTTTGAACACTCCGCTGATCTGTTTTGTAACATGTAGTAATTTATTATTGAAGGCTGTGTAAAAGTTGTATGAGCCCACTCTCCGATATTCTGCACTCCAAGATTACTGTAAAGAATCTTATATGAAATTGTAAACACATGTTTTATGGAATGGTTCAGTGTTATTGACTGGAAGTTTCATAATAAAAATTATATTATGCTTTATTTTCATCTTGCATTTTATTTGAAGCCTCACTCAAAGTACAGACTTATATTTAATTTAGTAAATCAGTCGTTTATTGCAAAAAATTACACAACACAAATAGAGTGAATGTTATAAATATACATCAACTGTCAGGTATTAATAAGTTTATATTTTTACCTGCATTTATTTGACCACCAATGTACGATTCTTCTTCTCCTCGAATAGACAAGCCATCGGACAATGTCGTCACTTTTTCTCTAAGCATCGGAGCTTTTTCCCAACGAGATCCATGACAATTGGAGCACGAGTGCAAAGGGAGCAGTTCCAGAGATACTGTCCTGTTGTTGCAATCTGCGCACTTGAAGAACCTCTTAAAGGTCTCGAGCACTTTGAGTGGATGCCTCTCATCTTTGCAGCGCTGTGCTGCTGAAAATGCTGTGTACTTACATTTAACACATCGGACTGCTTTGCAAGCCAATTTGAAGGTGTTCAACATCTTTTCTTCCATAGCTTCCTTTTTCTCAAGGTTATGGAAATATTTCTCTTGCTCATCATTTTCATGCTGTTTTATCAGGTTTTGATGGGCCGAAGTCGCTTCCAATATTTTCTTGAATCTTTCAGACATCACTGACTTTGTTTTGATATCTTTGTTTGACTTTGATTCCTCATTCAACTTTGGCTTTTTGTATTCATTCTCTTCACTGTCAGAACTGTTAAGCTTTTCCAAGGCCCTCTTTTTACCTTTCTCAGTTCCTCTAGTATTATTTGGATCTAGTTTAGAAATACCGCCAGACTGTTGTATAAGTTTAATAGCGTTCATTTTTGCTCTCTGTGCAGCTTTTTCACCATATGACATATTTAAGTCTATCAAACCATTACCTTTTAAACTAAAACCTCCACTTAATTTTTGTGAACTTCCAACTCTAACAGCTAAGCTCTGATTTGATATAGTACTGGCATTGCAACTATTATTTGTTAAACTGTTAAGTCTCTCAGAATCACTCACTTTTTGTACTGTAGAACTATGTAAAATACTATTACAATTTTTTAAAGGGCCAGCTCCAAGGGGTGCTTTGTTAGTAAGTAGTTTATCACCTTCAGTTTTATAATAATCTGTCAGTGACATAAGCCTATTCTGATCCCTGTCCTTAACTTTTTTATGATTACTTGTTGGCAGGGCAGAGTAAGCCTTGCCACCATAAATCATTGTACTTTTTCCGAACACTTTATTTTGCAGATTAACAAGCCCCTTTCCCATTGTGGAGGACTGTAATTCTTGGCGTCTTGAATATTTCTGATATTCTTGTTTGACATGATAAATGCAATGTTCACATTGATTCAAATTTACGAATGCTGTACAAGGCTCACCATTTTTTTTCTTGCTCTTGCAAATACCAAAATCTTTAGATTGGCCCAGAATCATAACCCGATCTGGATTGTCTACACTTAAGCATGCTTGTTCTGCACTATTTTGAGATCGCTCAAGTAAGTTAGGATTAAGTATGGCCACCACAGTGCCTTCTGATGTCTTCCACAATTCATTATAGGCTTTGCGGAATACAAACATAGAAACAGTTTTTAAGTTATCTTTCAAATCACTAAGTGTCCATATTAAAAATTGACTGCCTTTCTGTGATTTTTTAGATGAGCTTTTTTTTACAATAACACCAGCTATAACCCAATCATTAGATAGGTCTTCATTTTCAACATACCTTTTTACTCTTAGCATATTAACTGCTTCTCTGCCTTGCATACGATCTAATAAAGCTGTGCTAGATATTAAAGGCTTTGTTATTCGAATACCAAACACAGGATCGGTATAAATATCTGAAACGATTTTGGTTTTTATTTCTGGTGCACATATTACATGTTTGTTCTGGACATCGGAATTGGAATAAGTTTTACTAAAAGCCGCCGTTTTACGAGCTATTTGAGCGTCAATATTCGTTTGTCGCAGCCTCGTTTCAAATTCAATTCTTTTATTTTTTTCTTCGGATTCCTTGCTGTCTAATGTTTTCTTTATGTCACTGCCATAGTCACTATATTTTCTCTCCGTGTAATTTCTCCTCTCTTCGTCATCTGATGAATCAGTATCGCCATTATGAACCGTAGAAGATAATATTTTAGTATTTTCTTGTTCGTTCAAATGAATATTGGTACTGCTCTTGAAAATATCCACCTCTACTGTGGTGCATTGCTTGTTCAATCTTTCTTCACTATTTTTACTTATATCAGCACTAAGAAGTTCTTCTAGTTGCGATAAGTCATCGTTTTCACTCATATTGTAATCATTTGAACTATTTGAACATTACACATAAAATTCACCTTTATAACACCACAGACGAATTGGCGCGAAATAGACGAATTAAACTTTAGAATTTGACAAGACAGTGTCAATATGTCAATGCTAAGAATGCTGTCATCGTTCGTAAAGTACGTAAATGTCTAATCTAATTCATATTGAGCATAATTTTCAGTAAAAAAAGACAGTAGGAACATTTAATAGGTTGGTAAATATTCTGATTATTTATTAGTATACGTGTTACACTTTTTTTTATAAATAAATTCACTTTTCACAAATATTTTGATTGACCCACAGCAAACGTTATAAGTACTCAAAGTTGTTGAATAAAATATATACATTCAGATCTCTATTAAACTTTGGTGCAAAGTTTCTAATGTATTGGATCATATATATAAAACATGTTATAATATTGAGATATTATTAATATGCTTTATTAATGTACTCGCGCACCTACATTTTTACTCATTTGCAATTTTTTTTTATCATAATCATTATGGCAACTGTGTAATGTTTTAAGTTGGAATTCCATTATACCATTATATCATTATACCATAGAGCAATATTGTATTGTAAAAGGAAAACAGTAAGTTTTGAAATTTGAATTGAATTTTATTGAATCAATCAATCATTACTACAGCGACACATATTTTGTATTTTTATGTATAATAATTTATTAATTTATTATTAAGCTATTATTAATTAAAAATTCATTTATTACAAACATATTTTAACATCTCTATTAGGTTACTTATAGAAAATTATTTAAACATTTTATTAAATCATAACTACCTTCATTTTAATATTATATGCTTTCATATTGAATACTATTTAAAGCACGTTTTGTATGCTTATTTGGCTAAGGGATTATTATATCTATTTATGATACATGACGTAAATTGTTTATGGTCTGGTATTAACCGATATTTTTAACTGATAAATTTTGATGATAGCCGCGATATGTTATGTACAAAAATATGTTCTGCATACGATTTCTTGATGTCTAGATATTGTGAACAATCGTTTTAGTATTCCGGTATCAGGCGTGCATAGCAGACAACAATAATAATAACTTGTTCAAGTGTTTAATAAGAGTGAATTGCAGCTTCAAGATTCCTTTAACGACTGATTTCAATAAACTAAGTAAGTTGAATGTGATTTAAGTGCCTACCATACATGTGTGACTTACACATCCACTTCTATTTTCACTTTTCAAACAGATATCTTTCATTTGTTCAAGTTTCTGTACCTACCCGATCTAATTTTAAATTACTTTTAATCAATGGTGAACGATAGTGTGTTAAGTAATACTTAGAGCAAAGACTAACTAATGGTCAAATTATTTTATTACCAAGTAAAGAATACATTGATTTGGACATTTTTAAACAGTTAAAAATATTTTAGTATTTTACGCCATAATCAAATAATCATTGTCATTAGCCTGTCTTAGTACAATGTAGGACATAGACCGCCCAATGAAAGGGGGTTCACGATGGTCTTTACGATGGGCATGCGGGTTGAGGATCGCAGAACACAGTTTTTTGCACCGCCTATGCTTTTAGTCGCAGGCAGTTAAGGTATTTAACGATGCCTAGGTAGTCTAGTCCATATCACTATCAGTCGCAAATATATCTATCTAGTCGCAAATATATTCATTGATAAATTTAAAATGATAATTCATTGATAAACTTAACTATTATTATTTACTTACAGGTATACAAAGATGAAGTATAAATCTCTGAGAGCACAAATGAAGAAGAGGAACCTAAGTAGACCTTATACATATACAAACAAACCATTAGTTATTGATGGATTTTGTTTTAGAGATATGTATATGAAGAGTCATTCTCAGTTCATATTAGGTGGGGAATATGATCGATTTGCAAGCTACCTAAGACAGGTTCTCAGTTGCTATATTAAAAGTAATATTACATGTTTTGTAATTTTCAATGGAGCTATGCGAATGAATTTAACAAGACGTAAGGAATTACATCAGTACCTAATTGACAAAGCCAATTCTATTAAACCAGGCAATAATAATGAATACTGTGAACCAGCATTCATTAAAGATGTATACAAAGATGTCTTAAGAGAACTAGGCATTAGGTATTATGTTTGCCTGTATGATTCTAAAAAAGCTCTTTTTAGCCTGGCTAGAAAATTGAATTGTCCCATTCTTACAAATAATCTTGAATATGCCTTGTATGGTGTTACAGTAATACCATTCCAGTCAATGGTATTTGTCAAGGAAAACAACTCTTTTACATGTTCGATATATCATGGAACATTATGTAGACGATGGAACTCATTCTCTGATGATATAATGAGTGCAGTAATGACGATAGCTGATGAGGACAGTGGTTTTTACAATGAACTTCTTGATGCATTTCACTGTAGACCACAAAATTATATACCTACAATACTTCGGTGGATTAGACAGCAGAGTTATAAGAATGTGTTATCATTTATGAAAAGCTATTTAAAGGAAGAGAGCCAACAAGAATTTACGAATACTTTAACTGAATTAAGAGATTTATTTGTTGGTTCATCCAACTTATTTGCTGTAAAATATCTTACTGCCACATCAACTTTCAAACCTGATAAAGATTGGTTTGAATATTCTGTTGGAATTGGAACAGTTGCAAATCAATTTATTAATTTGAAGAATGTTGGCTTACTTTCAGGCTCATGGCTTGTAAGTGATAATAATAGAGAAGATGCAATGTTACCAGCCGTTGATATTGCTCTTCAAATTTTAGGTATACTAACAAATTCCAACGAAGTCGAAATTACATTTGTTGGTAGAAAGGATAGTAAAGTCCATACATCAATAATTAAAAGAATAGTAAACATTCAAAGGGGCATGAAGGGGACCAAGATCAAATCAAAACATTGCTTAGAATCGGCTGACCATTTTCGAAATTTTATAACTGAACAATTACCAGAATTTGCTATAGATATGTTGGAAGCTGTTCCAGAAGATTGTTGGATTTTATTAATTTCAATGTTATACTATAGTATGAAGGTGAAAAGGCAATTCATACTGGAAGCATACTGCATTATTTTGTCATATGTTTTGTTAGGTCCTGTTTCAAAAAAGGTAGGTGTAATAAAAAGGTGTAATTTCTTTTTAACTCATGCCACACCAATTGAAGGAGACAGTGAAGAGGAAGATGATGAAAATATAAATACAATGAATAATTCTTTGACTATTAGACAATGTGCACAAGCTGCAAATTCTGTAATTGATTTATTTTATATAGCAGAAAAAGATTTGAAAGAAACATTTGATCGTGATACTCTGCATACATTTGCAGAATTTCAGCATTGTTTGCAATTTATGAATTATTTTAACAGGTTTTGTGGTGAGAAAATTGTATGCACAGCCTACCACAAGGCAATTAATTGCACCTTCATATATAATCTCTACATTCTTCTTAAGGATCAAAGTTGTCCTGATGATTACATTGAAAACTTATTGAATTGCCCATCTGTCTATTCATTTTTCAAAAGTATTTTGGGTACTTATTTTGATTGTTTGTCGTTACTTAAACAGACAAACTGAGAACATAGAATATGTCTTATTAAAGTTAAATTCAGCAATGGGGGTCATTTATGTTTGTGTGAACCTGTTGGTTCAGTGATTTATGTCATTGTTGAATTGGGTTTTGGGTGTGACTCTCATCTGTGACAAATATTTGTGTGTAGTGTGTTACTGCTTGTTGTATGCACAAGTATAAAAAATATATAATATTATTTATGATACAGGATCTGCCTAGTTTGGGCTAGTGAAGTATTATTAAATTTCAAGACTAAAATAAAATGAAACATGACCAAATTATAAAATATTATAACATTAAATATTTCTTTCAAGTGTCGAAAATAATTTCTATCTGTTTGTTTCTGTTTTTATTCTTCTGATAAAAAATAGAAGTTAAAATGATGTTTTCCTCTTGCTTTCACACATTTTGAACTTTTATGATACTGTTACGATTCATGCTATTAGTTAAATGAGAAAAACCTTTAGATGCTGTTAGTATATTGTAGAAAATCTTTAGACATATTTGCTGATAAAAAAGATAGTTTTGTCAAAAGTATTATCCTTAATGGATTTAATAAGAAAAAAAAGACAGGAATGAAAAAAATATAATTTACTTTGTATACTGTATTTTAAAGCTTTTTTTGGAAAGCTTTATTACATTTTTAATATTCAAAATAATTGTAATGGGACTTTGTAGCAAAAAACAAATAATTGACAAATAATACATTAGTAAGAGCAGTATACAACATAAAAAACTAGTGGGTTTTCTACATTGGTAATTTCATTAAGGTAAAGCATATGAAAAATTTGTTTTCATGTTATTTTTTTACATAATTATTTTGAGAGTTTGAGTTTTTAATTGACCAATTTTCTAACATCTAAATGCTTAAAAACTTGTTTTCTAATATTATCTTGTAACATGTAAGTACATTTAATTTTTATATTGGTTAGTAAGTTAATAAGATATTATCGTATAAATGGCTAAACAACTGTGTAGTTTCTATGTTGTTAGTTCTTTTTCTTTATAAATTTTGCGTTAAAACTATTTTTGTTTTAGTAGTGTCTGTTGTTTAAGTTTCCAAATAAATTTTTGAATCTAAATAAGCTTCTGTTTTATTTTTACAATGGTATAGACGTGAGTATGCCGAAGATAGTCACAGTTTGATCCTAATTATTTTCAGCCGCGGCGCGTTTTCTCCGTAACCGTCTTTGTTTTTTTACGTCTTGGGGAAATGTGATTGACGCAAAGCGACTGCGACCGGTGCTCAGTTCGCGCCTGCGCAGTACGACCGCTGACGCGAGGCGCGTTCCCGCGCACTGGCTTTGGGCTCTAGCATTACTAACAGTCACGTGATCTGACACAATGTAACGCGGCAGTTTAAAAGTGGACAAAAATTAACCCCATTGTTTTCCTTCTGAACTTTCACTAAGAAAGTTCAGCAATGGAATTTGGGGATAAAAAAATTGTAAAAGACTAAACGCCTAATAATAACTGCAGCTGTTAAGTCAATTATATGTGTAACCATAATATTGATTGTGAAAAAAAGAAGGTTAGTATTTTTACATGAAGTTAGGGACCCTTGTTGTGCAGCATATTGTGGACTTTATTAATATTACACAAAATTAAGAATAGTAATAGCTATAGTTTGAGCTGTCGGGCATATGCCGACTTATAGGCTCATCGAGAGTTCTGGTGCTCTGAGCCGGATTTTACAAGGGTTCCGGCTATTAAAAATGTGTTTCCTTAACGTTCTGCGTCTCCATGTATCTCAAACACAACGCCAGAAGCGATTGTACAAGCAATACATGGAGCAATTGGCTGGGGCGTACGTGGAAAAATGTACTGATTTGAGTATGCCGTGGAATCCGAGATACAACTACAGGAATCCGTCGCCTGAGTGGAGATACTCGTTGCCATGCGATGAACGATGGTACGAAGCGGAGTGTACAAGGTCCTGCTGTGGGACAGAGTGTTCTGACAGCGGTAGATGTTCCTCGCCCTGTTGTTCCGAGGTGATTTTCAACGGCGGACAGCATTTTAGCGGGAAAGGCACCAATCAGCATGTTTGTCACCGCTACGCGATTTGTTATCCCGGAAATTTCGGGTAAGCAACACTGAATATTATTTAAACATTTTCACTTATAATCATACATATTCTATGAATAATTCTATTGAATAATTCCAATTCAATTATTTCAATGTACAATAATTATAATAATGACTAATAAACTAGTAGTTAGCGCGAACAACAGAAAATTAACCGTCACGCATTTAAACAGCGTTCTTATGTCTATGCGACTGGGAAGTACGCTTTTCACACAGGAACGCATAATGTTTTCAAAGCGTTAGGTTTTTTATTGCGACAAATACCTTAGAAAAAGAGAATCTACATTAGAATTCTCTGATTCTATATGACTACTGAATGTGTATACGTGTTATAGTATGACCATGATCTCATCCTCATTTTTTTCTAATCTTTACTTTATATAATTCTTGAAACAAAACGGAGAATTTTATTCAAAATGGAAATGTAATAACCTCGTTGACAGTGTTGGTAGCAAGTGCGACTGCCGATTGGAAGGTCCTGGGTACAAATCCCGAGTTGAACATTATTGGATTTTTTTAATTTTTCTGATAGTGGTTCGGAAGCTGGATTTATGCCCGGTGTATGGTATAAGCCTCGCCACGTATTCCATATTGGGACGCAAACGTGGACGTCTACTACACTCCTCTGCCGTCTTCTTCGGTTATTACAGGTGTGATGTTACGTTAGGTAAAACGTCAAATAATGTAGGTGGTAATTTCATAGATTTTATTAAGAATTATAAATCATGATTCAATTCGAAATGAAATCAGCGGACAAGGGATAATGCCCTTGTTAAAAATTAAAGAATTAATATTGTCTGAAAAAAATCCGTGATATCGAATATTGCCCATACACGTTCCTAGTAGTTATATAATTATATCATCGTGCTAGTTTCTTTAGGGGTAGACAGAGAGTAGCAACTGCCAAAATAATATCTCCAGTTTAATAGAACTAACATGTCTCTCCAATATTTATCATTCTTTTCATTCACGGACGTTTCCGTCTCTCTCATCAGCCAGCACCTGATCCATTCGGTCAATTCGTTAGTCTTGAACAATAAACCATTTAGTATCCACTAGCAACTGCGTTACTATTGTCATAAGCGTTCTCTGACCGTCTATTTCAGAGCGGTAAGAGAAGTAGCGAAAGTGGTGCACTTAATGTCCTCTTTAGTACATAATAATCACCTAATCATGGACGTGTAGATATTTAATCTTGCAATAACTTTGTCGTGACAGTACTTTAATATATGTTCCTACATTGTATAAAATAATTATATAAGAGGCAAATCCGTCGGGCGATTTGATATTGAGCGCTCGAAGTGGCTCAAATGCGTACATATTTTCCATAATCCTAAATCCATTCTACTAATTTATTTAATTGCAATTAATAGATAGTAAATTTCAACTACATATTTGACTATCTATGTGGTGAGTTTATTGCCAAGCATCGGGCACATATCCAGACTCCGAACTACTACTAGAAAATCTAAATTAGAAAATTTTTGTAGTGTTCGACCCGGGGATCGAACCCGGGACCGTCCGATCGACAGTCGCACTTGCAACCAACACGGCTAACGAGGCGATCAATATAAAAATGGTTACAGATAATATAACAACTACAATACAGTCTTCCAAACCATTTCTTTGACTGAATCGATGATAAATGTATGTGCGCATAAACAATGGTTGTTTGCATGATCAGAGCACCGTTGGCCATTATCTGCTATCTCCGCACACACTGGGCGTGTGGCACGCCAATATTTACGCTACAATAAGTTTATGCAACTTTTCTATTGCCTCTTTACATAACCAGTGACCCATTTCCGATATGGACATTTTACAAGTAACACTATAACTTGTTACGGGTACCGATTGACTCTATACCTGTCTTGACTGATCATGTTAGACACTGGCTGATAGGGAAGTTAAATGTCTTCAAAACTGAGGTGCGGTTGTAAAGAGAGTGATGAATCTGGAGGAAAAAGGTCAAAATCGATATATTTGGTTTCCGCTGCTCTTTGTCTACCCTGTGATAGACCTGGGGAGACTATATAATTGTTCAAATATAGTTATTTCTAATTTTTGGTTATTGAGACTGATCGAGGCCCAGTGCTGAACAAGAGCTCCTATGTTCGTTCTCGAGTCGGGTAAAGTATTATCAAGGTTTACTAACTTGGAATTCTTAACAGTATCTAGGAGTATGGAGTTTTGTTCGGTGTACGGCAACCGGGTCAGTATCGAACTTTGCATCGTTCTGTTATTGGATACGAGGCAATTTTCGGACGGATCACAACCCATGGTCTCGTCAGCAAAATGCGAGTTGGGAGTTTTCGTTGAAAACATTATGGAAGATTCAATGCGTGCTGGTCCCCGTATCATGCTACCCTTCACCGTTACAGCAAACGATATTCATTCTCAAAACGCACGTAATTTTATTAAAATGTTCGCACGAGGATTTACATTCAGGACGTCCGGTTTAATTAAAAACCACTAGATTATTTCACTAGATTATATTAGTTTCAATAACAATGAATCTTATATGGATTATAGAAATCCATTTGTTTATAGCCAATAAAATTTTATTATACAAAAAGTCGAGTACAAATACAAGTACCGTTGCCGAAGTGCAATATTTTCAATCGATGTCCGAGGATGTTAACCTCGGGCACGGTGCGCGCGCGGCGGAGCGCGGCGCGGCGCGCCGGCCGCCGTCGAAACAAGAAAATGGAATACGTTACAAGAAAGTCCATCACTTATCAGTTTACAAGTTTTCCGGAAGGCATCGGAGTGACATTCGTGAACGCTTTCGTTATTATGATCCATAGTCATGACTATCATTGTGAACCTTTTTATTTATTCATTGATTTTTATTTGTGCCTTGTTGGTGTTGCTTGTTGCAAGGGAGGCCCTGGGTTCAATTTCCGTGTCGGGCGTTACTAAATTTTTCTAATTTAGATTTTCTATTAGCGGCTCGGAGTCTGGATATGTGCCCGGTGTATGACGATAGACTCACGTCCTACTCCATAGAGGGACGTAAACGTAAATGGTTAAACGTGGGAGTTTTCTGCATTTCTCTGCCTATGTCTTAAGGGATTACAGGCGTGATGTTAGGTATTTTTATTTGTGGCGTACTAGAATAAATCTGTTTAAAGGTATAGTCTACGATTAGGGCATAGTCAACGTCCAAATATGGGTGAACAGACAAAATTTATCACTAGTTTGTTTCTGAAAACATACTATGTAGCACCTAATTATAATCCGTAGTCACGTCACCATAGCTTACTACGTTCGATTACTGAGTATCTTTAGGTTTTGTAACGTGTAGGTACATACATTAAAAACACGACCGTGTAGTCTAAGTACTACAATAAAGCCCTTTCTTCATGGTACGATTTATTACAGACGTGAACGAAGATTATCATTTTTATATACGCATGGTCTCCACTATTCTATGCACCTATGTATTCTACACATATTACTGCTCACTCTGTGTCACTGCTGTGTAATTTTCTTAACGATCGCATATTCAAAAACCTCGACTCTTTCATAGAGTAAGCGGATATAATCTATGGTGATGGTCGCGCAGAGCGTGGCGTTCACGCTTGGCAATTCGAGAGTGCTCGTTTACGACGTTGTATTTTTCACGGCGAGCGTCTATTACGTGAACCAAGGTAATCGCGCGTACGAAATGGATGTTAATGATTAGTGTTAATATGATGTTTCCGTGACGGGGTGGAATAAGAATACATTTTCCGACCCCGTGCCGTGATACAGGGTGTTGTGTGAGGCGTCTAAACTCGGCGCTGGTACATCGGGCCCTGCCTACAGCTAAGTGCCCTGGCCGCCTATAGGCAGCGGCGTTAGCAGCGCGAATAGCTGTGTGCTCTAATCAACGACTCGCTTGTCTAGCGTTGAGATTATTGGCATAATCTGTAGGATCCCATGTCCCGCATAATCCCATGTCCACAAGTGGACAGCAATAGGCTGACGATAATGATAATGAAACCACGGTAACGAATGAATAAGTATAGGTAAGGAATTTAAATAATTGTGAACCAATTTATCATTAGTATGACATTACATAATAATTATATAATGTCATACTATTTGATATACTATAATATAATATGAGCTCTATATTATTGACCTATTTTGGATTACATAATTAGTTCAATTCACAATGATGACAGGTATCAATAGCAAAAAACCGGAGTAAGTACCAGCTCTACGTACGCGTATGGGTAATTGAGAGCCAGGCGAAAGATATCACGATCTTTTCTGCTCGACAATAGTGTTTTGCGAACATACCTTCTGGCTAATGATTTGATATATTTTAGTATAGGAAATCACTGGTGTTATTTAATATTAGGACAATAGTTAAATAATATCAATGTATTTCTACTTGCCTAGTTTTTTATAGCTTTTTAAGGTACTTTTCTATCTAATACATTCATTCTAATAAAGGAATTGTAAAAAATGTGCTAGTTGTGGAGGTTAAGTTCTAAATCGACTATGTAATGTACGCACCCATATAACAGATTCGATTTTGGACTATTACTAGATCTCCAACCAATGAGTATGCAATTATAAAGAACCGATTGAATTCCAAAGCTGCTCTCGCGCCTACACAGATATGAGTTTCTATACAATGTGTTCTCACAAAGCTGGAGGGTAGCGGCGATAATTACGAACGTAAACCGGCCGTTAAAAGTCGAGGTGACAAAATTACCAAATCTGAAAACAAGATTAGTCATGAAGGTTATTAAAAACTTTAGCAAATTCAAAAGAAAAACTATGATAGAACTGAACGCAAATTAATCGACTAACTCTTAAAAGTGAAAACGACTGGATAAAATAAAGAAGTGGCAAAGTTATATCGTTTTTATGTATTGATCTACTTTGGCAGCGTTGAAAAAACCACTTGTTCGCTAAAACTGATTGCAATTTGGTTATTAAAATAAATTTGGTTCGCTCGCTGGCAATGTTTACACAGTTTATTCTGCCGAGTATTTTTATATGCAATGTTTTTTTTAAACAGTAACACTTTTGGATACCATGATTAATTACTGATGGAGGACGTCTTTTTTGACGAATAGTGATGAAATTCGGTGCGAACATCTATGATTCCTTTTTTAAAATTAATTTCTACTTATTTAGTAACACAAAGTTAGTACATTTTGGAAAGTTTGCATCTGATGACTTGATTGATTTGAAACAAGCTGGTAATCAATCTATTCGCGAACCTCTTTTGTTAATCAAAAGATTTGAATAATTATCTAATTTAATATTTATATGAAACGTAACCATAATAAGCAAATTTACTTCATCATCACCTCATTTCCATTTATTGCTGGACAATTTTTTTTTATAAATTGCCTTCAACTGGGCGTCCTAAGCTACGTTTAAACAGACGTCGCTCCCACTTCAGCAGACGTATCAACGCATATCTTTTGTACATTATCGAGTCGTGCCACTAACATTATGTTTATTGTAAATATGTCGGTTCTACAACTTTCGTATGACAGTAATTTCAATAAATATCTCTTACACTAGTATTTAAGATGACGAAGATTGTTAACATCCGCGACGTTGCGTGTTGCTATCTCGATCAGTGTACTAAGATTATCAATACAAGCTATTATAGACCTTATTTCCTTAGCCTTACCGTTGAGAATGGCTCTATGTGGAGCCAAAACTAGTAGCCGCATTATAATTTTTCAACACACGGTATGTTTATGGCGTAGTTTCTCCGACTTAAGGGTCTAGAAAGTTCTATGAAAACTATTTTCATACGACAATTTTAAACATGATTTTTATCAAGAGGTGTCGACTAGATATCTATTAATTTTACAAGTTGTATACATAAGTAAATAACACTTTTACTATAACAAATTACATAGCATAAAAATGGCGGAAAGTACTTGTATTATATATTAAAAAACATTTCTGAACGAATTATGAATAAAAAGATGAAAAAAACCGCATTTTTTTTGGGCCTACCGCTTACTCTTATCATCACGCTGTGGTAACTAGTAAAGAATGCTATGAGTCATTAAGTCCGCCCTTCATAAACTAACTATAAGTAAACAATAAATAAATAAATAAAAATAAAACTGCCTATATTAATATAAATTCTATAAATTCGACTGCCTCGTTGGTCGTGTTGGTTGCCAGTGTGACTGCCGATCGGGAGGTCACGGGTTCGAGTCTCAGGTCGAACACTACAAAATTTTCTAATTTAGTTTTTTTAGTAGTGGTGCTGAGTCTGGATATGTGCCCGATGCATGGCAATAGGCTCACCACCTATTACATAGTGGGACGTAAACGTAACCGGTG
>DWEI01002118.1:0-14997 GCA_018245875.1 Mysoria ambigua | reverse complement strand
CTGTTTCGTTTATTAAAACATTTATTTCTCCGTTTTTAGTTTTCGTTAGATACGTCTTTTTAACTATCGGGGGCAGATTTGTATGGATTAGCTCGACCCTTTCCATTAACATTTTATATTTTATCAACCAGTATTGTAAGTTTTCTAAGTCTTAAATCCTATAATCGCTCTTAAACATTATCACACCATTTAAAATTGTTAAATAAAAATGAGGTTATATAAAATCATGTATTCTCGTTCTCTCAATAAAATCATCATGAAGGTCAAGAAATCATAAGGAAATGTACGCATATATTTGAAACCTTTCAAAATAAATTCATGATTATAATACATTGTGGTGACTAGGAAGATGATTATTAACCTTTTTCGACCAAATTACTGGCTAATGCGAAGAGTAAATCTCCAAAACTGATGTGCGTGTATACGGGTTGATGAATGTAAAGGAAGCAGTTAATATTTGGCATTTAGTCCATATTGCCCTTTTTACACGGAGCCTGGCATGCCAATATATGTATATTAAGGAGAATTGACAATGAATTCCTTAACGTTGTCATATTCGTACTTTTTATGTAATTAGTTATAGGTAATTTCGCTTTTCGAAATTTACGCTTATAAAAAATTCTTAATGAATGTTTAACAGCTTATTTCTTTAATCTTATATCTTCGTTTTTCTCAAAGCCACAAGGGTATTATGATGCCAATATCGGCTGTTGCTCCACGCGGGGGCACGTATCCGCAAATGTCTAAATTTTATCCGATAACTGAAATACCGCCCGTACGTGCCCCTTCAGTTATTTTATTAGCTTTTTTTATTAGAGATGAGGAAATAATAAAAAATAGACATGAGCTAAGATAGAGTACATTTATATAAGCATATGCCTACATATAATGCTCAATCTAGTCACGAAGTAAATATTTTAGAAAATTTGAATAACCTTGTTATTAAGCAAATTACGAAAAGTATTCTTAAATGATATTTGCCTAATTGCTAATTAAGGTGATTCAAAACCGCTTCCAACATTACCTGGTCTAAGAATCGTCGGTGTATTTCGTGAGTTGTATCGTGTCTATCTTCGACCCTAATTGAGGTTAACTACGTGGGCCTAATTTATCCATGTTTTAAGACTAGAATATTCAACGAGAGAGAACAATTAAGGTGGGGTCGTTTTATACTCCTTGAACGCAAACTCGGAACGTGTGTTTGACATTAACATTTATTTGAAAAATGTTGGTGTTTGGGAATAATATGAACATGAATATGATTGTAGTATAAAGCATATTTTACATTATGAAATTTAAAGTCTGAGGAACGGCACTTAGTTTTAAGTTTTTTGAAACAAGTTACAAATTTCCTAGAATAGAGTACTTAGGCGCTTTCCATATAAATCAGGTACATCGTATGCTCTTCATGTTTACTGTCGAAAAAAGGAGAATTGTCATATGCATTAATTTTCATAACCAGTTATCAGGACAAATACTTGGGTCGCTTTCTTCAAGCACTGAGCTGGTATATCTCTTGTATTAGTGCTTCTTTCTTGCTGTCTGACATTGCGAACACTGCTGACTGATGGTGATAATTAGTTTCATTCATTTCAAAACCCAACTCTATGCTTATTTCATATATTGGCTTTGCGTATTATTAAAACCCGTAAAACCTCAAAATTAACTTCTAATGAAGAAAGAAGTAAGAAGAGCAATCCGGTATTTTTTTCAAGTATTTTGGAATGCGCATAATTTTTATACGCTTTATGCTATACGCTTTATGAATAATAATAATATTTAGCATATTATTAACATTATAAATAGGCACAAGAAACTACGCATATTCATAAGAAATAGAATATCAGCAAAAACATTTACGTGTTAAATTGTTAAATGATCATTTTTAAGATTAACGTTCAATGTACCGTGCACTTTTATTGTTTTCTAATTTCCCAGACTTTTAATTACAAATTTTTAGCAAATTTTTATCGCTTGGACGAACCAGTAAAATATTTTATTGTACACTTTTTTATCGGCCAGTTTTTCTCTGTGATACATTTACTTCTGAAAGGGTATTATTTACGAATAATGTAATTTGTATATCCATTTTTTAGAAATAAATACAAATTGTCATTATTTCAATTCCATCTGTTTATTTTGTGTCTTAATTTTTACATTAGCCTGTTGAATGATATCCGAATGTAACTTAGCTCAGTGAAATATAAATCAAAAAGATGATAATGTATTACCTTGATACAAAGTTATCTCAAGATCCGAAATATAACGAATATTTCTCGGAAGATGTACCTCCCAAAAGCAGAGCGACCTTGAGGAACAAAGCCTCCCAATGCTCATGGGAGATGATACTGTAACGTCAACCGAACAAAGTTTGAGTCGTTGCTGAGACATCGCTGGGAAACTTCCAATTCCTCAGATACTAAACTAGTGATAAAGTTTTGTTCTATTCGTTTCATTTACTTTAGCGTCTGCTTACGATTGTGTGCAAATAAAGTGTGAAAACACATTACGTACAATACCCGCATGAAGCCCACACTGAAGTATCTAAACACATTTGTACAAATATACATAAATTATATTAACTTTAAATATCAACCTTTATCTATTACGATATATCTCAATTCGAATAAACAATGTATAACAAATACAATGATCGGACAACAGCCTCCCGAAAGGCGGGTAAAAAAATTGTATCCATTACGAAGAAAAACAGCTGTGATTTTTTAATTTAATCTCGATTGTTATCTTTTGTTGCAAGCGCCTAGGGATAAGGTCTATTTTCGCTTGGCATTTATAAACAAGGGTAAACAAAAGAGATCGCGTGAATCAGTTTTTCAATAGCGACCTTTGGAAATAAAGAGTGTACGGAAAAATTAAATGGGCACATAAGTGTGGAGACGGCTTCTTAATTATTTTTCCATATTTTTCAATAAACGAACATGATGAAAGAATGCCGAAGTAGATATGTTATAAGAATGTTGACGGACGTAGCTGCCTTGGGAGGCCAAGACTCGTCGACATCAAATAGGCCTAATATTGACTGATTATCTCTTAAGTCGATTTGGTTCCGAGGGCGGGTGCTGTTAAGTAGGTCCTGAGTTCATATTCAGGGTCGGGCACTATCGGAGTTTTCTAATTTAGATTTTCTCCTTCCTAGAAGTCTGGATATATGCTTTGTGTACGGCAATAGGCTCAGCACCTCCATAGTGGGAAGTATTGTAACGTAACGTTGTGAGTCTATTTTCATATAACAAGCACATGTTTAGACTCCGACTATTAGGAAGTCTTAATTTAAGCAACCAATAGCGTCCGTTCCTAAATAAGAATCCAGGATTTGTAATCGACACGACCATCTAGGTACTTGTCTGTTCGACATTAATATACTTTACATTCGTAGCTTTGTTACAGGTTTCCAGGTTCAATACAAAACTTCATGAGTATAATTTTTTCGAGAGCCTATTTTACCGTTCACAATTTGAACCTGCTTTCGTAATAGATGTATTTTCAGTGTACAGTATAATCATGTGTTTCATCGTGTAATTTACGTTGTACTATATTTTTGTTAAAAATATAACATTTGTTATATTTATTTATTAACGTTGTATCTTAAATTCTATACTTCATAGTTTATACAAAAAAACTACCTGTACGAAAAACATCACCACCAGAATACTATTAAAAAGTTTTTATTATTGCATAGTATTCGCCTACTTTGACTGTTTCGTTGGTTGTTGGTGTTGACTGCAAGTGCGACTTCGGGGAACTTCCGTTCCGGGTTCGATTCCCGGGTCGAACACAACAAAATTCTCTAGTTTAGATTTTCTGGTAGTAGTTCAGAGTCTAGACATGTGTCCGATGCATGGCAATAAGCTTGCGCGTAAATGTAAATGGTGAAGCGTGGGACTGTTCTGCATTCTTCTGCCAACCTCTTCGGGGATTACAGGCATGAAGTTATGTTTTTCTCCTCTTAAATACAGCTTTTATTATGAATAGTATAAAAAGCTTTTACTAATTAAAAAAAAAAAAACTTGTTATCAGAGCATTTTAAATGTCCAAATGATAAAAATAAAAGTATAGGTAATTAAACCTTGTAATTAACAGAAGACAAAATTAATAAAAAGGTAATCAGAGATTACAGCGTCCTCAATAATTAAAATAAAAAAGTGTGGTGGTGAAATGTTTTAAAAAAAGCACGCTCCATTTCATATCGCAGGGCGTCACTTATCTGCCGGGTAAATAATGAAAAACATCCCTTATAAATTAAATCCAGCCATTTGACCCCCAGTCTTAATGTCCTCTGATACGGCCTTTGTGGGTATGGGGAATAATGGCATAAGAACCTCCCCGTTCACAGAGCTTTTTGTGTATACGGAAAACATGTTCCAATTTTTATTTATATGGAAATATCTTATTCCTGCTTTTATCTAGCTAGATTTTGGGAAAGTTACAACATTATTAACAATAAATAAACATATGAATTTTAATAGATTTTAATCAGCAACGCATCTTCGAATAAACTGTAATTGATTTTAACTTTAATTGATTAACACCAGTTCACATATCATAGGCCACTTACTCGGCTGTTGAATATTAAAATAAACCTTGTTTCTCTCATGGTAGTAAAATATTTTAATAATAACAAGTACCTAATGAACAGTCGATTTATTTATTTAAATCATTCTTATCTTTCATTACCTCGCTGGTGTAGTAATAACCGGAGACTGGATTAGTATTCAGTACTCAGTACGCAATTAGGCTCACCCCCTAGTGGATGTAGGGACGTACAAAATAAAAAATGAGTCGTAGGTGTGCCCCCCCCTCCCCCTCTTCTACCTACTCTTTTGGAGAAATACAGCGGTGATAATAGGTAGGTATATGTTGTTAAAAAATCAAAAAAAGCTCTAGATATAAGATGGAATACACGCCAAAGGAGATGTAAAGGATGAAACACATTCCAAAAAGCGTCGTAAAAGATAATTTTGGCTGTACTGCTACGAAAATCTTTCGTAAAATGTATCTCGTATTGCGGTGAAAATCGTCAGTTACGTGTTTTGGAAACACTGCGCACATTTCAACTGTCCGACACGATCCCGGGAATCTCGCACCGAATTCGTACGGATGTTCTTGTTCTGTTATCGTGCATACTGTACATGTCGAAATGTTTCTGTTGAACCGACAGATGTTATGTGTATTTTATTTGCAAATAATTTTTCCTAATAGCACTATCCCACTGAGTTTATGATTAACATACGTATATATTTCTTCAGACAGGTTTTTTTCGTAAGGCTTAGTATCCATTAGTAGCCTATTTGCTTATCCTGTTATTGCTTGCCTTATATTTGCATTTGAAAATGGATCAAGTTTTAGTTAAAGTGCGCGATATATATAATGAAATATGTGGTAATAGTAGTCAACCCCAAGTGCGATTTTAATAATTTTGCCATCCACATTAAATATGTATTCATTCACTGTGCGATTTACCGTACCATATTAAATGTAGCACAAGTGTCTATATGCGTTGCTCTCGACGGATTATTCGATTAAAGAGATTCGTGAAGAAATTGCGCGTCTATTTATCCAAGCGGCGCGGCGGCGAGACGCACGCAGTCTAACATTAAAAAGTAGTTATTGTGTTCATAAATATGTCACCGGCGTTGCTTATTCAATCTCCCGTAATTAAATAATCACTCGGTGATGTTACGTACGAAGCGTATGGTGTACCTTATACTTAGAGAGCCTGCAAACTCCAAACTTTTCCCAATCACACTCTAACAACTACTTTTCACGAGATTGTGATTCATTTTATTAATAATTATTTTTTCATAATCTCACTATACTGTTAAATTAAGTTCCTGTTAGGTTTGTTATCAGACAATTTACTTGTGCGCCCATGGCCGCCTACTTTAGGATAATATGCACCGGATAACGCCGTAGAAATATATATTAATATATATGTGTTGTATACAGCAACTATACTAGCGTATATTGTTAGCGTATTATATAATAAGAAACAGTAGATAAAACCTTTACATGAGTAAATATTAAGGCTATCAATTTTAGGAACACACGCGAAAGTAGAATTAGTTTTGAACAGCGCCTAACCGAACTAGATTTACATTCATAGGACGTATAAAAGATTTGTGTAACAAAAACAATTTTTTTCGTTAACAGGACTATACAATTAAATCATAATACCACTTTGCCGCAGAACGATACAAAATTCAAACACATTGCGAACTTGCGAACGATTAAGCTTAGTACCATGAATACAGCGGTTTACGACAAGCGAAACCAATAACAAACTCTAGCGAACTACAAACGCTTCATACATTACGAGAGCACAAAATTAAATTGGTATAATACATAACAAAACATTCCAAAATTTCCTATATATTTGCGTTGTGAAGTCCCCACCTATAACTACTCATCTTTTATTAAAATCCCTTCAATAAGATGTTTCAAAACTTTAGACATAACAATGCTTAGATGTGCTGAGTTTTGCACTGCTTATATTAAGGCTTATTTATTTAACCCGATAGTAGGGTATAGTGGCTAAGTTTGACCTATTTTGTAATTTTGTTATATAGGTATCAATAATAAAACAAATAAGTTTTTTTTCCCTTTAGATTTAGAAATTAGTTTGTATAACGAACTCAGTACCTTAATATTTATTTAATTATACTTTATTGCTATCCTAGATCTAGATTACAAGAAGCGGCCCCAATGCCTAATGACATTATGTGCCAGACCACTCAGAGTTGGTGCTTAATTGCCTCATATTCCTCGCCGAAAAGAAACTAACATAAATTTATGTAGCTAATTCGATTATGTTGGTGTGATTGCCATGTTTTCGTTGCAACAATAACAGGTGTCCTAATATGAGCTTACAAAGCGTTATTGCATTTGCTGAATATTATATTCGGTATTATTTTGTGTCTGCGAGCTGTGTTACCAGCGTTCATAGTACGTCAACATTTTGTATTTGAAAATTATATGGAAAAAATCATTTAGTATTCTTAAATTTTTACTGCTTATACTACCTCGGTTGCGTTAAAACTTTAGTAATTGCAAGTTACCAAATTGAAATAACTACTTAGCCATAATTGATATTATTTATTTATTCATTTTATTTTACTTTGAAATCCACAGCTCTTAATTTCTATATGTTACAGAGTATTATAATATACTCTTAAAGCAAATAACGGATTTACATTTTATAGTTTATTTTAAATTAAAAATACTGTCACTAAGAGAGAATATTTATGAGAATCGAGTATCAGAAATAAAAACTAAACGATAACAAGCTATTCCTTAAAATTGTCTACGAGTAGTCTCAGAATCAGCGAATAGTTCAACGTTGACGTAACAACGTTTAGATGAGCAAAGTTTTAAGCCGTTCGGATTAAGCTTATATTTATTTGAGCTGTGACTGCAAGTGGCAAAGTTTTCGCTTGAACTTTGTTAGTTAGATTTTCTTTATGTGCATGGATTTTACTGAAGTTAATGTTACTCGGTGTTGTGTGTAAATGTTTTACAGAATTAATATGGAACCTAAACTTCGTGACTTTGTCGAATACGGTGTATAGACATATGTATCATATGGGTATCGTGGATTGTTTGAGTTCTGAAGCGTTAAATATGCGGAGTTGAAAGTTATCGTTTAATGTTTTTCTTTGTATCACACATAGAAATTAGTTATCTGAAATATGTTTGTGACTTTTAAAATTTCTCTGTTACATGTCGTGAAGCACATATTTTATTTTAACCATTACAGCATTATTGGTTTGAGCTAAACTTCGATATATATAAAAAGACTACTAATATTAAAAGAAAAGTATTTCATTTTTAGTAAAGTCTTTAAACATTTACGTTTCTCATTTCTCATGAAAGGCTCATTAATAAACATGGAATAGATTTAGTAGAATAACTTACATTAATCACGTAATGTTTCTAATAAAAAGTCAACAGACACCGAGGGTTCAGTGAACCGAAGTGAACTGAAGGTCACTGAGAATGGGGGTAACAATGGTTGCGAATTCCCACGGTGTTACACACATACATACACACATACAAACATAGCTGTTAAAAATACAATGCAACCCGTACTTTATTCCTTCTATTTAAAGTTAAAAATTCATCACATGTTCTAGGTGTTGTGAGTGCAAACAATTTCACGCTTCAAGACGCCCTGTAATAAAGATCAAATTTGATTAAATACAAATTCCCGAATAGAAAACGCAGGTTACCGCGTTCCCATAAGCGATTCTATAATGTTCTTGATTTGAAGTACTTGTTTGAAGTTTTTGCTGCTGGGAATTCGAGGGAATAACTCAACGCAAACTGGGAATTCCTGATCACGTTCATCGGAAGTTTATTCTTAGGAAAGGTAAACTGTTTTCTTAAATGGTTTAATCGGGATTTCTTCAGATTGTTACATTGTTGTCGAAGTGTAACTTTTGATCGTCAATTTTGAATACCCATGTAAAGATTTATAGGAAATATGTCTTTTAAAATTATTTTTAGTGCCATTATGTCTTCTGGATTTTAAAATCCTTTTTTGTAAATTATGTTTGGTAAGAAGAGCGACAAGCTACCTGATTGAAAGCGATCACCATCGCATAATAACATATTTATGCGGCATAATACTTGTGTAATCATTTCAATAGACTAATAAGTTGATGTAGTAGTAATTACTTGTGTCTTCTTGTTTCAAGTAGTTTGAGACGATTATTTTGGAGCTGAATAATGTCAAGTACCAATCCTGGATCAATTGAACAATCTTTCAAAAGTCTAATTGTCGATGTAGTATTATTTCTCCTATTTTTATTCGTAGTGTAAGTAATTCGATTAGTTTGTTGCTCTTTCACAGTTTAGTCTCACGAGTTTCTTCGACTTACATCCCGAAGGTAAAGAAGCATCTGCGATTCATCTCCAAGAAATTACGACTTGGGAATGAGCACAATTCTCATTGCAGTTATATTAAAAGTAGCTATTTCGCTGATAGCCTTTTGACATCAAGTCCCCATCCTAAAATAATTTGCAATTCTTTACAAACCATTTTAAATAGGACTGAAGTATGTGGCGTATAACACATGAGCAGGGAGGGGTCTGATTAATACTTATGTGTTATCCAACTGGCCACCAGATTAGTAACAAGTTATACTAGAACTGACCAATTGAAAATATTCATGTACAGCATGAATACAAAAACGAATAATCTTACAACAGAAAGCTAATTTCGCTGTTCAGATATCTATGTGTAGACTCGAAATCAAAATACAAAAACCTTCAAGCAGCAGACCGATATGGACTTTGTCGAATAGGAGTGGAATTGTTTATTAGTTGGTCCCGTTTCGCTGGTGGGAGTATTGGAAAAATATCCCTGTTTTCTGCACGCACAAATCGCCCTATGGAGACTTTTCTATATATACAAATTTTACTTGGACAATTACATCTCGAGCTCAAATTTGGCGTGTACCAACGATACTACGATGGTTAACTCATTCAAGTTTATGATTTCCTAATCTGTGCTGATATTCATTTCACTTTCATGTTATAAAACAGTTACAGTAACGTGAACGGTGCTTAGATGATCTGACTGCGGATGAAGTTGCTCAGCGCTTACCTTCAATACCGCTCGTTTACTTGTTACCGGACGATGGCAAATGGTACGAGAGATTAGCGACTAGATTATTTAATGTTAAAATTGTGCTCTATCCAATTTGATGTCAACAACAACGAGACAGTTGTTTCTCCCCATGGGTGTGTGGACAGGGAAGTGTAGTAATCCCAATTTTAGTTAGTTACTAATTGAGCCCATTATAAACTATACACAAATCTAAATTTAAATCTAGTACTTTTAGTAGAATACTTTTAAAACATTTCATTACTCCATCTTTTTTGATTCACAATTTCAATAAATAACGCTAAACTTTTTGATGTTAATCTCTTTGTTTGAAGGACATACAAGACATAGTATAGCTTTTCACTAGATTAGTAAGATTTTTTTTTAGTTCACCAGTTTTGAAATATAAGAAAGTTTAAGATACATTTAAGCCCTAATGAATATTCAAAAGATAATTAGCATATTGTTTGCACAACGCCGACCGTCCTAAGTCCGCCACGCCACACGTTCCCACACAAGACAACGTTCGCGCCGTTAGACTGTGAACAGGAAACGTAATTGCATGTTTTGTATCGATTCAGTTCAGATTATCATTTAAAGTGTGGAATACTACTATCATGTTACAGATGGAAAAAAAAATGCTAATTAAAATTATTACATTTTTAATCGCTGTCACATTATATTAATATTAATTACTTTATGTTAATTGGAAGTGGATAAGGTGAGCCTTTTAAGATTTATTGAAAAACTTCTGATCTGTCGTAAAACACTAAGGGCTTTTTCACGCGTATTAATTTTTTTAAGTATTTAAGATACTTTCTGTACAGTAGTACTGCTACTACTGCTGTAGGCTGCTCTGTTTATTCTGTTGTTGGCTATAGTTATAGACTGGCCCGTTTGTGCAGAGGTTAGTGAACCGGACTGTTGCGCCAGGGGTCGTGGGTTCGATTTCCACCTAAAAATATTTGTGCCATAAGCACAAGTATTTGTTCTGTGTCTGGGTGTAAATAATATATTTTAATATATATTTATATGTATGTATATATGTCGTTATTCAGCCGCCAGGTTACCATACCACAAGCTCTGTTGACGCTTGCTTTGGGATCAGATGGCTGTGTGTGGAGATGTCCCAAGATGATATTATTATTATAGTTTACGATATTTATTATTGTATACATTACGGCTGAGCACGAGTATTTCGTACGAGTACATTTTTCTTCAAATAAGATAAATTTATAATTACGTTCTGGTAAAAAGATTTCAATGTATGTATACATTTTGGTAATTATCTATTTATCTTATGAATTACACCATACACCAGAACTACGGAGAACTCCAGTTATTCGGTACAAAGTCATTGATTTTGTATTGAACTAAAATGTGCGCATATTAGACATAGAACAGGTTCCCAAGAATTTTCACTTTTCCTAAAAGAGTCACGTTATTCTGCTTATTAGTTTTGCGGTGCGCGTAACAACAAGTATGTGTCAACAGGTTGGCTTTACTTTACAATTTTATTGTTATATTCATGGTTGAATTATATATGAACAATTAAGATACAGAAACAGTGATACCTTAACGATTTGAAATTGGATTTCTCACTCGGGAGCCTGAGATCAAATACTGGCGCGAACCACTTTATAAAAAATGACTAGCTATAGCGGTGGAAGAAATCAATGTGACGTCACCTGCACACCTTAGAGTTCATAAAAGTTTTTAAGCCGCGTGATGTCTGCTAAATCACACTTGACCAGCGTTACCTTCTCATTTTGCGTGACGACTCATGTTCCAACAGTGGCACGATTAAAGAAGATACAGGTCACTAAGTGAACAAGAAAAAGATACCAGTATATAAAATAGTTAGTTTAAAAAAGTAATTTTCCATAAAGTTCCATAAAAATGGCAAACACTATATTCTTAAAAATAAACACCAACAGGTTTATTTCGTTATATACTTATCTGTATTTCGTTATATACTTATCGCCTGGAATGTTTGTAATTTTTATATACCTCTACGAGCCGCGTGTCTCCATTTAGGTTAAGGATGTCTAGAGCATCTTACAGCAACTGCTCCAATGCTGAGTTACACAAGTAACATAGCAACTAAGTAACATACGGTCGACTCGTTGATCGTGTTGCTTGCATGCACAACTGCCGATCTGGTGGTCCTGGGTTCAAATCCCAAGTCAGGAACTGCCAGATTTTTTATCTACATTTTCTAGTAGTAGCTGGAAATTTGAAATTGTAAACAAGTATGATTGTAAAATAGTCACGTGCCTGCGAGAGCCCACCACGGCTGGCGTTGCTTAATTTTGTATACGGCTTGTAATCTGCCCGCGTCTCGAGTCGAGACCACGAGTGGCGATTTACCTTTACCCTAATGATCTCGCTCCGCATCAGCCCGTTCTAATACTAAAACTCCAACGTAATACTGGTATCGTTACTCGCGTCCGTTCCGCCAGGTAATTACAGATGCGGCAGTCTAGTTCCACCGCACTATTTAAACCTTGATTTATTAAAGTTATTAGCGAATTTAAAAATTTATGCGATACGTGTATCATATTGTACATCATTTTGAATGGACTAACTCCTCTTTCTATAGAGATACGTAGTCGTATAACATAACTGGTGTACTGTGGAAATGAACACTCCTCCACTTAGTTTCCGGGGTGATCTTAATCAAATTGACTTATTAGATATTCTAAGCGTCCGACTGTCTCGTTGATCCAGTGGTTGCAGGTTAGACTGTCCATCGAGAGGATCTGGGTTCAAATCTCGGGTCAGGTATTATTAGATATTGCTAACTTACATTTCCTAGTAAAAATTCCATGTATTGGCTCGTAGTTTGGATTCGTGTCCGGTGTATGGCAATTCTTACCCCCTATATTGTAGTGGGACGAAAACATACATAATAGGTGATACATACGAGTATACTACCTACTCCTCCGGCTACTTCTACGGGGATTGCATGTTACATGACGTTAGTGATTAATAAAAATAACGTAACAAATATTGTGTGATCTGTTTTTAGGCGACTGTTGTTCTACGATGACCATAATACAGAATTATACATATTATAATTACGAAAAAGATTATTACGTAAAAGAGGCTCATTATAAAAACTAGTTTACAATGCGATCCAAGGAGTCTTTGTAGTTTCCCACGTTGTTATGTTCAGCGACCGTAACGCGGTGCCTTTATGAATTTAACTTATGGCATCCATTAATATCGTATGAACAAAAACGTGTGTAAAACTGTTGAACACAGCGTGTTGTTCAAACATCAGCACGCTTCCCCGTAGTGACTTTATTTGTATTAATTACCTGAGTTTCAGTTTAATGAACGCTGATAAAGTGTAACAAGTTCATTACCGTCTTAACTCAATGGTATAGATGGTAAAGATCTGGCGAATGTTTATTTTAGCTCTCAGCACTGACATTTGACTTTGCTCATGGCGTATTTACGAAGAATAAATACAAAGATAAAAACGACAGAGTCATAGCGTTAGTTATGAAGCATAGCGTGATTTGTTTACTAATCACTACTAAAGTTACAACCATCAACTAGTTAACGTCAACTTTAACTAGGTATCGTGCAACTTGTCTAAGTGCACGTGTTCCTATGAGAACAAATAAATTATTCCTTCTTATTTAGAATCGACTGTAGTTTAATCGATATGTTTTATAATTCAATACATTTAGTAACGTTTTTGTCTACGTCGATAGAAAAAGCGGCGTAAGATAGCGAAGGTTTTACAAGAAAATCTTATGCAAATTAAATATGATTTCTTAATCTTTAACATTGTGATCATAAAAAAGCTTAAAATTATAATATTAGTTATATTGATTAAATTTAAAACACATTGTATATTTGCATGAAATTATATCCCAAATATTTTTTTAATTCGAGTGCACAGCTCGTAAGTATAGGCGATTGGATATTTTCTTCGTGACAATAAGCTACAGTGAAAAACTACGAATCAGTCAATAATAAATAACTTTTCAGATATAAATACAAAATTATATTATGACAGTAGACGCTGCTAAATAGCATTATATTAAGTTAAATTATTATGCGGAACGTTTGAAAATGGCCGCTTATAGACGCTTTGGTACGCTACAATTTACCAAATTTAATAGTTTACACTTTAATGTGATATGTGAGATAAATCGAAACATCCTTTTATATGTAATTTTAAATAACTACTGAAACGAATACATATTAATTCAAATAAATTCTTCATACAAAGCTTTTGATAATTATTCCATGTACGATGTAATAAAACTACTTAATGTTCAAAAGTGATTTATCAGCGGTCTCTTTTCATATTACACGCCCTTCATACAGAATAGCGAAATAAGGTAATGGAATTTCAAAGAAAACGCATTTTGAAATCCCTTTTTAAGATCCTATTTCGAGCGTTGAAAACATGAAATAATTCTCTCTAATTGCGACTGAATGCTGAAAATTGCATCGCAGCCTTTTGATAGTGAAATGTGAGCGATAAACGACAAAGTCGCTGGAAAAGAGTTATAAATAATGCCTTAATCTTATAGCTTCTTAGTAAGACTAGTAACTTAGGCGAAGATTTAGAGATACAGCCATGAGTTTAGAAACATTAGATTCAAGACAACAAAATTTATTCCATAATAAAGATAGATATCTTTTCAACTCTAAAGTGACTCACAGTGTGGATATTGATAAATATAGTGATATCTATCATGATGGTTTGTGTGAACAATTTTATGTGTGTGACATGTTACAATGTTGTACATGAACTTGTGTTGTGCTCACCAGTTACAAGGAGGTCGTGACGGAGCTTATAACTTAGTTCTAATCTATCTGTACTGAAATAACGTACGTAATTTACGCTTATGTCATGATTTATCATGCGTTTATATGTAGATAATACATTTAGTAACAATACAATATTTCGGCGGGCCAATTAATGTTAATGATGATAATACTAAAAAAATTTCAATAATAAACTATTCATAATCGCCTAACGCTTGACCGTTGTCGATACAGCCTCACTAAAGTGGTTGTCATGTAAAATGATGTCACTCCTCAGTCGTGCACATCGCTCGCGAGGTAATTTTCACATGCGAGCCGCAATCCCGGTCCGCTCTCCACTTATTGGTGTATTGTAGAACATAAGTGGTGCACATTTAAGTTCCAGTACGTAAAGAAGACCGATGAAGACGGAAATGTTTATTTCCACATGTACATAAAATGCATCCAATATTACAGTTGTATAGAAATTTTTCGGATAAAATATGTATTACTTCAATAATATATACATGAGCTAAGTCTCCTCATCGTTTGATCAGAAACATTTAGATTACCCTAATTAAATTAATTTAGATTAATGT
>DWEI01002117.1:0-14999 GCA_018245875.1 Mysoria ambigua | reverse complement strand
CGGTTCGATGAATTATGTATATGAGGGCCCCATTGAAGTGTGACATCCAATGTGATGCCTAGAAAGACAGTGGTTTGAACTAGATCTAGTTCCTCATTATTAAGTAGTACTTGGGTATTTACAGTTTTCACATTGGGAAGTGTGAATACGAATTCGTGTCCGAAGTGCGCGCGGCCTTACGCTCATCTTACCATAACAGATTTTCCCGTTGCACTAAGGCCTGGGCGATGAAACCGTTAGCCGAGGTCGAATAGGTTTAGCATTTAAAACATTAAACTATAAAAACAAACATTTGATACTGAAGTATTGAAATCATTATTACTTTCATGTATTAAAATCCGCTAATTTCGACGACGCTCACGATGACTCGTCTTGAAATGGTCGTCGCGAGCGTGACACACGACTAGTGAGGTTTGCCTGTGGATTCATATATGTAACAGTCAAAATTTTTAGGCATTGTTAACCTTTAGGGTGCGGGCCACTATGCACCCACAAAGATCACGCTCACTACCACGATTTTACATTTATCTAAAGTGCGAGCGTTGTAATCGTAAACCCTAGCAGAATGGATTATGTTGTTACTAATATACGCAAAATAATTTTAACACTATACGAACGCTTCGTGGATTTAATAGGTGAAACATGTTATTATCTTTACTGTCCGTGCGACTGTTGGCGTGTTCACACGCGCGCAACGTCCGAATGACTCCAGAGCAGGGGCCGGACTGCACGCCAGTGCCGTGCGCGCCGGCGCCGCGGCCTAGCGGAGTTCGGTCCATTTCGCGGTTTACGTTGCAGCACAGATATCCTTTAATTTTATTTTTATTTTTCGTCTTATTTTTGTATTTTTTTTGTTTTTGGTTGTTATTTCTATTTTACTAGTTTAAGTGTTGTGTTATTTCTTGTAATTGTATTTTTTTATGTAAACCGTGAATAAAGATTGTTATTATTACTATTATTATAAAATTGGGGTGGTTTTGTTACCCAAACCGTTATGAACCAAATTTAAATAAATAACATTTAAATTTGAACCGCGCCGGAACCGCGCCGTCGCTGCTGCCGTTCACACCTTCGAGTTCCAAATAAAAATATATAAATATTTACATGTATTTTATTACGAAAAATTACAATAAATATTTACAGAAAAAATAAAATGAATATAAATTTATATTCATAGAATATCTTAACATTATGAATTTATTAAATAGTCAAGTTGTGCTAATAAAAACTAGAACAATGGTCTAATGATACACGCATAGTTAAACATTGCAAAAATTCACCCTTTTACTTCTTACAGGTGACCAGCTCCAACCTGCCGTGTGGCGGAATGTCAGGCGTCGTACGTGTGTATAATATCCAAAAATCATTTATAAAAATATCTAAATGTGGACACAGCAGAATAATAATGACAACCATCATCACGTCGCGGCGCCGGGCGATGTCTGCTGCACTCGTTCGCTGTGCCACATGTGGGATAAGAACAATGGAACCAAAGTATTTAACAAACACAGGGAACGAGCCGCGTGGACAGTACCGGCGGCCGCGGCGACTCCGCGGCGCCGGCCGAGGGGCGCCGGCCAGGTCCGACCCGGGAGGGCAAAATATCATTGGATTTTTCTAATTTCTGATTCCTCGTAATAGCACGGAGTTTGTTTTTCTCGATGTAAGTCAATAGGCTCACCCCCTAGCGCAGGGCGAGACATAGTCAACGGTAGGAGTGCACTCCTATGCCTACCCCTTCGGAAATAGATGAGTCGTGATACTGCGTTACATGAAAAGTCAAAACGACTAAATGTCAAGATGCAATTGGAACATGAATACGACTTCATTGCGAGATTGTCGACCGGAGCCCCCGCCCGGGGCTCCGGAACTAACGCGGACTAAGCAGTCCTCGACGTCCGGCGGTGCGGGCCGCGTCGCCGCACAGCCGCAGCGGCGCGCTTGGCTCTGCGTCGCCCGCTGCGTCGCTCTCTCCGCCGCTCGCTGCGCCGCGGCGCTACTCGTGCGCCTTGGCGGCCTCGGTGATGGACTCGTACTGCTCGCGGTCCAGCTCCGTCATGGTGAAGCTGCCGTCGGGCAGCAGCAGCACCACGCGCCGCGTGCCGCCTGCGCCGCGCGCTCGGGTTACACTCGCTACACGCTTAATTTAACCGCGACTAAAACCCGAGCCTCGACTAAACCCGGCCTCGGTGTCGCCGGCGACGCCCCGCGAGCACGCGGGCCTCGTGGGGCGCGCCGGCCGCAGTGCGCGGCCCAGTACCGGGCCACAACAAACCTATCGCTATACTTCGAGGTCGGTATCGAATGTTAAATGTTTAAACTGAAAAACTGGAACCGAAAGATCCCTTTATTTATTTATTTATTTATTCTTTATTGTAAAAGTATTATTTACAAAGGGCGGACTTAATGCCAATTGGCATTTTCTACCAGTCAACCAGTTTAAAGCAGCAAAAGAGAAAAACTACTACTTTTAAATTTTTTACCTAAAATTAGATACTATTGATCGTTCCATAATGACGAGTTCTGTAAACTCGGCCCATGTACAGAGCGTGGTAACATTATGTTGTGACTACTGCAGTGGAGGCACGGCCAGTGTCGACTGCGACCTGAACATGAACGCGGCGGGCACCTGGGGAGGGCAGGTCGGCCTGCACCAGCTGCGCGATGACCTGCGTGGCGTCCTCGCCCGGCTCGCCCTCCACCTGCACGGCCACCTGCTGCAGCGGCGCCTCGCCCGGCAGCAGCGCCGCCAGCTGCCCCAGCTGTCCCAGCTGCGCGGGGTCGATCGCCAGCACATCCTGCGCACGCGCACGCTGTACGCCCTGCCGGCCCGCGCGCCCGCCCAGTGCTCCGCGGGCCGCTCACCTGGCCGTCCTCGCGCGTCACGTACACCACGCCGTCCGCGTCCGCGTCCGCGCCGTCCGCGCCGCCGTCCGCGTCCGCCGCCACCAGCAGCGTCTGGCCGTCCTCGTTCTCGCCCGCCACCTGGTACAGCACGCCGTCCTCCCCGCGGATCATGATGGGCGCGTGCGCGGCGGCCAGCAGCCCCACGCCGCCCTCGCCCTCCTCCAGCAGCTGCTTCACGGCGCCGGCCTCCACCTTCACCTCCGCCTGCGACAGAGCGTTGCGCTCGCACGAGAGCTCCGTCCGGGTGTGCTGGACCCTCAGGAGAACTCCATGGTCAGACGTGGACTTAAAAATACTGATGGTTGACTATGGCGATAACGATTAAATACAATGGAAATCCACTCTTTTACAATAACTTGTAAAACTTTACAATAATAAAATTTTATATAATTTAGCACACCATATTTTAGCAACAACCACAATGATTCCATAGGTGTCATCTGTAAATATAATCAAATATAAAACAATGGGTCGGGGCGCACTACTCACTCCGTCCTCATCGGTCAGCACGGGCAGCGACGGCTGCGCCCCGTCGCCCTGCACTAGCATGCCCGTAGTGCCACCCGGAGACATTTCCACCTGTCGCAACATGGATATTTTTAACTAATTATAACATAGGTTCGTCCTCAGTGTCAAACTAGATACATTAACCTTTTGCAATGGTCTCACACTTTGTCAAACTGTACAGCAAAGAGAAAAACACTAACTATTTGTAAGTCTCACACTTTGTCAAACCATACAGCAAATGAAAAAAACACAATTTTTTTGTAACATAGGCACACTTTGTACTTTATAATAAAGGTATTGGCCAATAAAAATATGATTTTTCTTTACATGGGCCTTCCAGTGAAGTTTCACATCCAGTGTCATGCCTAAGTACTTGTATTTATACCTAAGTACTTGTTATTAATGTAAACCTGGTGATATTTAAACTTTTTGTTTGTAAAGTCTATATGAACGGATTTTCTTTTATTTAGTTTCACTCACCATTTTTTGGTCCAGTCAAGGATGGTGTTAAAAGATTGTTGAACCATTTCCTTTGTAGCTCATATTGTCGTGATCACTATGATCAGTAAATGTTGCAATCAGGTTTTTTCCAAATACTAGGAAATCACAAGTATATACTAGGTACAGGACCGGACCTAATACACTACCTTGTGGTACACCAGCTTTTATTTCTTTTAAGTTGTGAATATGCATCATCATGTCTTATTCTGAACATTCTTTGTAATAAATAAGACTAAAATATATGCAAACTGTTTTGGAAGTAAAGTCATTCATTTATGTATAAGCCCTTTGTGCCATACTTTATCGAAAGCCTGTGCAACGTCTAGAAAAACTGCAGTGAAAACTCTCTTTTCTTCTAAAGCTTTCTTTATTTTACTCATACGCCTATGTACTCTCTATTGTTGAATGTTTCTCCCTAAAGCCAAATCAATAGTCAGGGATTCACTTTCTGTTATCTATGATGGGCTTCAACCGTTTAAGAAGTTCTTCAAATAACTTTGACATGATCGGCAATAAAGAAATAGGCCTATACAATGCTGGATATGTTTAAGTCTAAATAAAGCATTAATGAGATTGGTACATTTCACTATCGCTTTGCGAGGGAGGTTTTGTAGTATCTCTGCAGTAATTAGATCAAATCCAGGGGCTTTCTTTAGTTTTAGATGTATGACCTTTTTTTGCAATTCTTTATTTGTAACAAGTCTCATTTCAAGTGCATCTTGCGGTTATTTATATGTATTTATATGAACATCACTCAATAGTTCATCATTAGGCTGTAAGGTCTTTTCTAAGAAAATAGCAAACCTAATTGCCTTATGTTCATTATAGGTGGCCCATCTTCTGTTTGTTTCTATCAACCGTGGTAAATGCATGACAGTCTTCTTTAGGTTTTTGTACTTTCCCACAGTGAATAATTTGTTGTATGGTCAACTGTTAATTTGCTTAAGTATGAGGTCACAATGTTTTTTTGGTGTTTCTGGACTTCTCTCTTAAGTTCTTTAGTTATGTTGTTTAACCGATTTTTGTCCTGTGGAAATCCGTTGCATTGCCATATTTGTCTGTCTTTTTTTTTCAACAATCAGCTCTTTTATTTCCCTTGGGTATATGCTATCCGTAGGTCTCCGTTCCAGAACAGGGGTGTTTTTCCAAGCACAATGTTGAATATTAGCTATATTTTTTTTCAAATCCATATCTAATTGTTCTAGATGCTTAAGTGGAACTATCAGGTCAATCATAGATTCCAAATCTAATTAAAAGCTTTTCCAGTCTCATTAAAATACAGGTTGCCTGTGCTAGTAGACAAACGTGAGACGCGGCGTCGGCACGACCGCGGCGGCGTCCAGCTGTTAAGGTTTCCGTCGGAGTCTAGAGTGCATCGAGCGGGTACCTTCATGAGCATGGCAGCGGGCGGCGTGGCTTCGGGCGACGCGGGCGCGGGCTCGGGCGGCGGCGTGGGCGGTGGCGTGGGCTCGCCCTCGGCGCGCGCCAGGCGCCGGCCCGTGCGCGGGCACAGCGACAGCGGGCGCTCGGGGCTGGGCGGCGGCAGCGGGCCCAGGTCGCGCGGGAAGGGGTCGTCGATGCCGTCCGACGTGTCCGACGACGCGTCCGACTGCGGACACAAGGCGGGGTGAGCGCGGGCGGCGCGCGGCGGCGCGGCGGCGCCCGGCACGCACCTTGTCGAAGTCGAATGCGGGCGCGCGCTCGCGCAGCCGCACGGCCGGCGGCGCCACGCCGCGCCCGCGCCCGCGCACCGCGCCCGCGCGCCGCAGCAGGCTGTCGCCCTGCGCACAAGCCGCCGCGTCACTCAGCGCCGCCGCCGCCTCTCTCACTACTCATTTATTGACGACCATAATGATGTTATTTACTTCTATATTAGAACACATCAAATACTTTATATAGCTTGGCCGGGCGAGTGGTCGAGTCGCAAACGCTAAACGCTGTTCACTGGTGGATCCAATAAAACTATATTTGGTTTTTTAAATTAATATTAACAGAAGAGGGTCGTTGTTCTAATTCTTGTCCGACGTATGCCAATGTGATCGAGCTCAGGAGCGTGCTGTTGGAGAGGCCTATGTGCAGCAGTGGACGAGAATAGGCTGATGATGATTTATGCCTATAGCCAATGCCTCGTCTTTCACTTCACAATGGCAATGACATAACAGGTAAAGCATAGGAATGTACTACATTTCTCTGCCTGCGGTGCCCTTCGCAGAGACACAGACGTGACGCTATGTCACGATGGATTGGGCCGCTCACCTGCGCCAGCTTTTTGTTCAGGATGGTGACGGGCGACTTGCCGTCGGGCGCGCCGTAGGGCCGCTGGATGGTACGCTGGATGATCTTCTGCCCCGATGGCGTGATGATCGTCTTCTCCGTGACCTGCTGCGCTCGCGAAAAAAAAAGTTGGTTATTACAGGTCTGGAAGGGCGGCGAGCTAAGGGCGGAGAGCGACGCACACGTACCTGCGCCGCGGGCGCGCGCACCGGCATCGCCTTCTTGCTCTCCTCCAGCTTCTTCTGCAACAAGACGGGGCCTGAGCGCCCACACGGCACCACCGCCACGACCCGCGAGCCGCCCGCCCGCTCGCTCGCTCGTGTGGCGGTGACCACAATGAACACCGACATTTATAGCCGCGAGGCGGCGGGCGGCCGCGCACGGCCGGCGGCGACCGTGCGGGGCCGCGACGGGGCCAGAGAATATTTATTTATATATACACCAGCTGACCTCGGAGAGACCTCTGACACTCGTGGATATTCTGATTGCAATCGTACGGTTCCCTTGAACTTTCAGAAAACGATAAGAACAATAGTATTATGAAAATTAAAATAGACCTTATGCATACATGAAGTTAACTGGGAAAATTGTTTTTTAAAATAATAAAAATAACGAAGAGCCCGTGCGGCGCTCAGCTGCCTCACCTGCTTGGCCGCCATTATCTGCTTCCTGATCTTGTCCTCGTCGATGTTCAGCCCGGGCCCGATCTTGCCCGGTGAGTCGATCTTCATGATCCCCGACGACTTCGACATTATATATACCCCTAGAACGAGGCATGCAGTGAATTGTGTACACAAGTAGTAACGAGCGGTCGAAGCGCTCTCGACACGGCCGTGGTACAGCGGCGCGGGGATGTCAACCCTGGTGTCGCGCTTTAACTTCTTAAACAGGGCGAGGGGCGAGCGAGCGAGGCGCACGAGGGTGGCGGGGACTATCATATTTGAAGCTTAGTAAATAATAGTGGCAAAATATAATTACTACAAAACTACAGTCGTACCTGTGGAGAGATTCGGCATGTGTTTGGGGTCGACTTTAATGACTCCTTTGATGTTGGGCATGCCCTTGCCGCCGAGTCCCAGGGACTTCACCAGCTCGGGGTCGAGACTGGCCTTGGGGGACGACTGACCGTTCAGCACCCTCTTCTCGCCTGAAATCGATCATTCTTCTCGTCAATACGAGCGGGTCGCACTCGGGGCAGCCGCATCTACAAGTAAAATGATACGGGAGAGCAAGTCTCAACGTCAGTGAGCGAGTGAGTGTAATGTGAGTGGTGGCGGCGTGCCTGCGTCGGAGTCGGCGTCGGAGTAGTCGTCGTCGTCGCTGGAGGCGCGGCGGCGCTTGGCGGCCGGCTCGTCGGCGCCGCACCACGCCTTCACCTGGTGCAGCGCGCGCGCCTTGCTGCTGCGCTGCAGGCGGCCCGTGGGCGTGAGCGCGGGCGCGTCGCGCGCGCCCGCCGCGCCCGCCGCCACGCCCGCGCCGCTCACCTGCTTCACCTGCGCCGCCGTGCCGTGCTCACCGTCCGATACACTTCGTTCCATAGATTAATTCGTTTATTCTCAACATTTGAAAACAAAATAGACATCGATATATTTATATGAGTTGTTGTCAACCATACACTGTGTGATTGTCGAACAGCCCGCATAGCCCGAAACGAAGCTTGCCGCGCGCGACCGCGACGGGCCGGCCGCGGTCGGCGGCTCGGCGCGGCCGGCGGAAAGTATCAGCGGGACGAGTGGTCGCCGAATGCAACGAGGCCATACGGTGAAACCTGACCACATTTCAAGCCCGATCGATCTTGTAAGAGAGAAGTAACTTATCATCATCATCAGCCACTGTAGGTCCACTACTAAACATAGTCTCCGTATCCATAACACATAAGAAACTAAGTAAGTATAGTTAATAACTAGCTCTTTTCACCGGGGCGTCTTGACCGCTTCGGCGACAAAACCCCTTTCAGAACAATCTAAACTGCTACGAGTCCGTGGAGCGAGCACGCGAAGGCCACGCGGCGCGCACCTGCACGGGCTGCTGCTGCTGCGCGCGCAGGGCCTTCAGCTCCTTCTGGCGCGCCAGCTGCTTCTCGAACGCCTCCAGCAGGTGCTTGCACGTGGCCATGTTCTCCACCGGCTCCCACGTATTCTGCTCGCTGCGCCCGCCGCGTGGTGTGAGATGAGTGCGTGTATATACTACATATTATATTTCTAGAACTACTCGCGACTTCTTTGATTAATATTTTTTTTGTGTAATTTTTGCATTTACTTTCAAGTGAATGAGATTTAGTTTCATTTATATTAAAGAAATATTTTGACAAAATATCCGAATTAAATCCGATTATTCAAAATGGCGGGAAATCTCGAAAATCAGGTGTGTTCGTTTTGAAATATTAATCGGGTATATTTTAGTTTCTAAACTCGCGACCGCTCGTCGCTCGACCATTCGGCGCTGTAACATAATAAGGAAACGCGGCGGGCACTCACTGCGGGTAGCCCTCCCACTTGAGCAGGTACTCGTACTGCTTGCGGCGCGGGTTGAAGCGCTTGGCCAGGATCTTCTCCACCACGAACTCGCCGGCGGCGGCGGCGGTCCCGTCGCGCTCCGAGCGGCGCGCGATGCGCTCGGACGGCGGCACGCGCTCCTGCGCGCTGCGCACGGACTCGCGCTCCAGCGCCTCCTGCGCACACACGCTCCCGCTCACGAGCCACGCCGCTCCGGCCGCGGCACGTTACGGTGGGGATGAAGCCACGCAACATTTAAATTGTTACGCAGCATTGCAATTGCAGCCGCGATAACGATCATGTCCATTTGGAAAGGTGACATCTGTACGAAACCTAAATCTTCTGCAGGTGTTTCTCTCCATATCATCAAAAAAGCATTCAGACCCCGTAAATAAAAGGTAAGATCAGATTATAAACTAACAACCCCCTACATCGCTACACTATCAGTCCTTATACTGAGGGCAAACTTTGGTCACCGCTGGAGGAATCTTTTAAAAGAGAAAGAGTTTGAACAACAGCGCAGCACTCACTCGTGCTTGCACAAGCTGAGATTCTTCCTTGGCTTACAGATAACAGGCTCGGACACAGTCGGTTCGTTTAGAGGGAAGCAACGGGCGCACCTTGGCGCGCGCGGCGGGCGCGGGCGCGGGCGCGCGGGGCGCGGCGCGCGCGCGCACGTCGTCGCTGTCGTCGCCCGACGGCGCCGGCTCCGGCTCCTCCTGCGCACGCGCGGCGTCAGGCGGCGCCCGGGGGCGGCGCCCGGGGGCGGGGCCATTCGCATTTGCACGATTAAAGGTACTCTTACAATTTTGATGTGTTTCCTGGGCCTGCCGCGTCGCCTCACCTCCGTGGCCGGGGCCTGCACGGGGACGAGCTGGTCCTCGGTCTTCAGCTCCATCTGAAGCCGCGGTACGTCCGCTTGTTGTTACATCGTTACACTAAATATTCAATAAACGGAGCGACCGACCACGGCCTGGACCCGCCCGTTCGGACATGAGACTCGTAATCTAACAGTGGAATGATAAAAGCGTCAGAAAAAAGAGTAACGATAAAATTTTATTCCAGAGAAAACATTACAAAGTGACGCCGCCGCCGACGGCGGGGCGCGAGAGGAGCCGGCGCGGGGTTGATCCCGCACCTCAAATAATCGCACGGTTGGCCCGGGACTCCCCATAAAAGGATGAGAGTCAAGTTATAATTCGTCACCCGGCCGAGTTCGATTAGACAGTGACATCGGCCCTCCCATCGTTCCACTGCCGGAGCCCGGGCCTCCTCTCAGAATGAACGCCCCTGTCTCGCACGCGAGTAGCTTGCTGCTGGTACGGCTATTGCGCAGCGCTGACAATTTGATACCAGTTATGGAAAATTCGTACAATGTGCAAGTATCTTAAAATTAATTTGTACACCACACTTCAGCAACACACGTGATCTCAAAACACACATTTGATAAAAGGCAAAATTGTAAACAACTAGAATATCACTGCTTTGGATTAAATAACAAATATTACATAAAAGTATTGTTCAGTAATATGTTTTGAAACATGGTTAATAAACAGCCAGAGTAATCGTAATGGATTCTCTACTAATGCAAACTACAAAATATAATAGCTTACAACTTTGGCGTGTGCAAATTTCGACAAGGCCTGCACGCTAGCCCCGGCCGTGATCCAGGCCGTGCGCTGCGCCTCCGGCATGCGGCACCACTGCTGGTACAGCCTCCAGCTGTTGTCCGCGCTCGACGTGGACCCGTCGCGCGCCGACGAGCACTTCCACAGGAGGAACGCCCACACTTGTGCTTTACTTTCATTCTGGAAATGTCATCAATTTTATACAATAAACAAAACATGTTGCTCTTTTGTATATTAAGATTAGACATTTCTCAAACAAATTTATGGGGACAAAATTTGGAAGCAGAGCAGGACAATTAAATTAATGGTTATTTAGTTATTCTTGAATAACCTATGCTCCAATACAGCACAGCCCCATCAACAGATGGTGTGATGTGGGAGAAGCTGTTGCTCTGTGCCCCTCAACAAACATGCCCCTTATAAAAATCATGGTCATAATCTCTCCGAACACTCCGCACAAGAGGCTAGTAATCATGTAACTCACACTGTCCCTCACAGGCGACTTGCCGGTGCAGTTGCTGGCATCCTTGTGCTCTTTGAACTCCTCCATAAAATGGAATGCAGAATGACATTCACCACACACCAGCACATCCAGAGTTGCCATCTGTTCATGTGCCTCTACAAATACAACACACTTAAATGGTATTGACAAAATTATTACCACATACATAGAGGCTTGACAGTAGCTATGCCATATACATCTAATGGGAGCAGGGCAGTTGGCTCTGTTTTTGCTCAAGATGTGCCTGTACTGGTTAGCATACATACATATAGTTGGTACACAATGAAGCCTATGTACAGAATATGCTAGTATGTGGGCTATATAACCTGTGTCAGTTCATCCTATTACCTTAGATAGATAATGAATACATGACACATAATTGACACAATACATAATAAACACCACTTGATTAAAAGCCATGGACATATAATTGCATTTTGTTACATGGGATGTTTCCATATTCTTCCCACCGTTAGAGAACACAATCAAAACTAAACTGGAGTATGATTTGCCACGCTCACAGTTGCTGCAACTTGCCAGTACTATGTGCTGCAGTGCATCAAGTTCTATACAATTTAACTGATGTACATAAAAACAATATAAATTAAGATTATCTCACAGTATATGTATATGTATGCAATATTTCATAGCATAATTTAAAAACATTAAATCAAATGTAATATTCACATAATATGACACCTGTGACACCCATAGAGGTAGGCAAGGGAGTGTGGTCCCACATGTGAGCAGTTGTGTTCCTACCCCCTACACCACAGTAGGGGGTAGGACCTTCGTTGCACACCGAGCACATGTCCAGACTCATCATGCCTGTGATGCCCTAAGAGACTGGCAGAGGAGTGTCCCACAAGGACAATTGTACATTTCATCATCAGAATATATTTTTCAATGTCCCATTGTGATATTAAATTGAATGGTGTACAGTTGCATAGAATTTATGAAACAACAATTGCAAGAGGACAAAAACGTAATGTTCATGGTGATCATCTGAATGGTGTCTGTGGCTGACAGGACAAAGATATGTATGCCAGGATTTCCTTTTGAGGAAATAAATCATAACAATCTTTGTTATATTATGTGCTGTCATGTACTATTAAGTAAACAAACAAGCTGATGTGTCAGAAAACTAATTGCTACTTTACAGTGGTACTTTCTAATTATAATTGCAAAACGTAACTTAACGTTAATTATAATTGTATTTGTCCAATTCTCCAATTGTCCACAAGTAACTCACCTTTTAATGCGGTAGGATTTTTAGTTAATTCCTCTGGGTTACCAATTGGCACCTCCTCACTCGAAGGCGCCTCCCCTTCTTCCACGGACGTCATTATAATTTAAGGAAAATTATCTGAAACAATAAACACACTCACAATATATCACCACTATTCATCTACCCCTGTTGATACATATTCAAAAATAAATACTTTAAATATAACCTCACTATATAGGCCGGCTGATTCCCGCCAACTTTTAATAATTCAGTTTACAGTAACATTTCTGTATCGAAATGTACAATTCATCACTTTGTTTTTATATAAATAGAATACAATCTACATTTCGTTCTAAATAATATCATTTTATATATTTTATTTTGGTCCACTTATCACAGAACTTCATTTCGTAAGTACAAATAAATTCTTTATGACACACATAGCACAGACGCTTGCTTCTGATTAGCTGGCGTCATTTCAATTAATTATAATTTCCACAATAAATTTATACATCTGTTATAAAATATTACGTTTGAATTACATTTCGCTTACCAAAACAATGTCATTTATTAAATTTCATATACACTTGAAATGTTTCAGATATGTACAGAACTAAACGCAAAACGGAACAAACTACACCACCAAGAATCAAATATTTTGTGATGAATATTAAAGCGTCACCGACACTGCCGCACTGCCCCCTAGTGATCGCCGACATTTCTAGTTTTCAATGTCACCGAGTAGACCGCTTGACCAATCACGACGCAACAAATGTTGTATTTCCACCTATCATAGGATAACGGTAAACTTGCATAACGTAACAAACTTGCTGTCACATAGTATGCGTAATATTTCGCCGACAAAAATTCCAAAGTCGTCATTTTTTACCGAAACGTCTTTTATAACACCTTTCTTCATACTGATAATGTTTGAAATTTAAAAAAATATATATTCAGATAAACTACAATTTAAATCATTTAGCGCTCTTCGTTGTTCCAGGTGACTAAAGATTTACAGCATGTAATAAATAATACGTTAAAATTTAACAGCCTACTTGTGTAATGGCATCAAGCAGCAGTGGTTACTTAATACCATAAAGGACTTTATTTTATGCAATAATTTAATGTATCGAGTAAGAAATGATCATTCATTAAGAATGTATTGAAAAATAATTTAAAATTTACAGAATATTTTTATATCGATTCATAATATATAATATTACAATTGTAGACCTGTGTAAAAGTCATATAAATTATTTTATTTCATTTCAATAAAATCTTATTACAGTTGTTCTTCTTTTGGCTCATTCACGAATCAGTACATCACAATATAAACATGTATCAGCGTAGGACGAAGTCGCGCGACCGTGTTATGAAACTGTACTTGTTGTTGCACTTGTATTTGCTTCGGTCGTAAAGGTTTCAAGGTACTAAAGTACAAATGAACACATAAGCGATACTGTGCTGCAGTGCGAGTACAACTGGCCCTCGCTGTTGCATTTCAGTATGAAAAGCTTCCATTATAAGCGTAAAGTGTTTTGTCTAATTTAGGTGGCCGCGTAAAGCCGCGTCAATGGACATGTTCACGAGCATCGCCGCCGACGTTGGTCAATGTAGCGGCGGCGACAGAAGTCGGCCAGCGTCAATACGTTTGTAGACACGTTATACTGAGGTGTTTTCACAAAATAACTCCTATATGGTTAATGTTCATGATATATCTGATGCGTCGACTGCCTCGTTGATCGTGTCGGTTGTAAGGGCGACTGCCGATCGGGAGGTCCTGGGTTCAAATCCCGGGTCGGGCATTATTGCACCTTTCTAATGTAGATTGTCTGCTAGTGGCGCGGAGACTGGCTATGTGCGCGGTGCACCTGTTGCACTAAGTTCACGATGTCCTCCATATGTCGCGGTAAATGTAACCGTAGAAACGTAGAAGACGACGGACGTGATGTAGCGTAGTGTGCCAGATGGACAAGTTGTGAACAAGGAACAAGCGGGGGCTCCAGGGCCGGCGTGCAGGCCGGCTCCACACGCTTTTATCGTGCAAAAAGCCTGTGTATATCGCACCGACGTCGCATGCGCTTATCGTAGGCTCCAGCCACCGCAGAGAGCTGCGAGTATACATCGCGCACCTGATCCAGAAGGAGAACAAGAAGAACAACACGACGCGCTCGCTACCACAGCCTGCGCCAGACATCTGCACAAATAAGAATACAATCACCTGAAGTGGTTCTCTCCGTAATGTTGTAAGTCTAGAGTTATTCGGACGTAGTCTGTTGGAGCATCACGCCGGCGAGCTACCGGTGCACGTTATGTAGCAACTTGAAAAATGTAAAGGTCCAGGTGCTTGAACAAATGGACAACAAATAAAAGTTAGTGTCAACCGATGCAGCGAGCAAGAGCGTCACGGCCAGTCGGCACCTCGCCCTCACGAGCGCCGTCCGCCCCCCGTGTGACGAAATTATTTTAGTCAGTCAACGAGATTTTATCGCTTCTTAATACTAACATAAGACGTTATCTTTTTACACAGTATCTCTTTTAGGATATCTAGTACTCAATGTGATGGAAAGACGATATAAATAAATACATTAATTAATATAGTATAATGTCTTTCAGTATACACATGACGTACCTACCAGGCGCATCTTTCGTACATCAATGACTGTCAGCATGTGTACCTGGTGTCGGCCGTGTCGGCGTGCCCTGTTAGCGTATTCAAAAGTTATACAGACCAAGCCAATGAAAAATACAATAACTCGGGAAAAACTTTCTTTTGAAACTTTGAAAGATTTCTGTGGCCAATATTGGAAAAAGAAATTTAAAATATTTTTCTGAATTCCCAACAACCCGTACCTATCCAGAATAGCTGACTGTGGCCTTAACGAAATGCATTTAAAGTTGTGTATAGAAGTTAATAATTACATTATCTAAAGGAAATAGTAATTTATAAAGTATAC